>CM067362.1:37585562-37663062 GCA_034401795.1 Chaetoderma sp. LZ-2023a | reverse complement strand
TTTGACTGGAAGCCAGTGCTTCCTCAAGCAGCAACAGCCTGCAATCAATTTGACAACAGAATAGCAACATAATGACTCAAATATCAACAAGAGATAATATATTAGTGTCTTGCGTTCAAAGGGTTAATGTAACATTGGAATGAATAATATCATAAATATAAAACTGAATCGGCAGAGAATGTCGACCTATGTACCTTTTTCACTGGTTGAGTGGATATATGATAATGGCCATGTATCATGTGATATAAACATAGTGTGTGTCAACATATATGGAATACAGTTCAAGAACATATGTATTGATTTCCTGTTAAACATCTGATACTACATAGTTATAGCAGAGTTGTCAGACCATTTGTACATGCATGTACTCCTAAGAGTATTTTATAATTATTCCATGGTTTTTCGAAGAAATGTGAGGGTATCCTGTGTGCGTGCGTGCGTGCTGGTTGTAACGAAGCTCCTTCGAAACTCTTAGTCAGAATTCAACCAAATTTGGCGTGAAGGTTTCCCATATGATTGGAGTGTACCAGGACGTCGGCTGTGGCCCAGAGTGGTCAAAGCGGTGAACGTGTGTTGATTTGTGATGACTCATAAACGATGACCCAATCTAATATTTTAATAGGTCTTACTGAATTTCGATATAATCCGTTTTCCATTAACGCGATATCATGCACGAAAACGCGCACGTTAAAATCTATATAACATAAACCAATGAGGGTGTTTCCATATAAGTGATAACGTACGCGACCGTTCAGCGCACGTAAAAAAAAGTCGGCCAAAGACCGATCTTCTTCGCGGGCGATAGTCATATCGCCCTCGTTAGCTAAGACTAGTATTCCGTGATCGTTTGACCAGTCGACATAACTAGCTTGACCACAATGGCGTTAAATATAGATCAACTTAAAATGATGCATTATTTGTATAAAAGACAGACACATCGCATTCGTATTGAAGATTTTGGATCTCCGGGTGGTTTCTTACTGATGATATTTCCTACTACGTCAATGGTAAGATTATGATGTTGAAAGGTTGCTGCGACAACCTCTTACCAAAGAAGCAGTAGAAGGATGATAATTGGCTCGCCTCGTTGCTAGCTGGATTGCGACGATATTTCTTTGTGATTATCGGGCCTATCTGACTTGATGAAGATTCCCGGCTTCGGTGGAGTGTTTCTCTCCACTCTAGAGTCCTTGCTTTAATGAAAAACCAAACTTTGCGTTGGCAAGATGATACTTTTAATAACGATGCTAATCTAACTGTACAACTTGAATATAATACTTTGATAATTTTCTATCTTCAGTCCTTGGCTAGTACTGATACAATGTCTACTCTAAGCTAACGTAGCATCGGCGATGTCTACGGAACCCTAGTGTTGGATTGATTGATTCTACAAATGGCAAAGTGCCTTATTTATTCTCTTCAGCAGCTCTGAAGATCTATACATATTACGATATATAGTTATATACATATCGTAATATTTATACTTTGTTCTAATGGTTCTTCTAGGTAGGGTATAAGCACAGCTTGACTGGTCTGGATAATCAGTCCGCCAATCAACGTCTGCTTATTCCCTCCTAGAAGCTTCTATCTAGTAACTGTTAGTCGTCCTGAGATCACCTACATTTCAATTCTCACTCTGAACCTTGTTCTATTTAGTTCTCTGCCACAGAGTTTGATCGACGCTCATTGATCGTGACGTCATCCTGACCAATCAAACTCTGGGCTATTCTTCTATGGAGCTACTGCTGCACATAGTCAAAGCGGTGTTGCCTGGTTCTGATTTGATGCGATCTGTCAGCTAACTAACAACATTATGGAATGTGTTGTTGTTGCATGCCATTGTATGATTGACATATAGTTGATATACAAATTTCGATTGTGTTATTAATTCCTACAGGACGCTACAATGTCCATGTCCTGTCCATTGCCTATCATGAACAAGCCTGTAGGATACTAGAGTTAATAGGCACATGAGTTGTATGATCTCATTGCCAGCTGGTGTTGTTCTATTCTCATATTAGAATCGGAATGCCTATCGTCATCAACTACAGTTAGTTTGTCACGTACGATTCCATCAATTCTTATCCACTGATTATTTGCTAAACTATTGATCTGAACGACTGCTGAATATTATAAAAGTGTGTGCCGCCTACACAGCAACAACTTTTATCTCAACTATTTCCAGATACACATCAACTCAGAACCGTGTACCCTATTCTAATCAATTCGATTCTTTAAACTTTGATGATAAATATATCATCCAACAATCCTGATCAGTTTCGCCGAAACCGTACATCATCAGCTGATGTCAACCAGTATCGTATAATATTTAACTAAATAATAATAATACATACAGTCTCGGTCCATTAGCTCACCTGGTATTTTCAAATATCAATTTCACTTAGGACTTACTCGGGTCATGACTTCCCACAAGACAATCCCATATCTACAGTATGATGCAATATATATTGCAAACAAACCAGAAAAGACAGCACACATACTGGGTGCATGACATCATACAGGGAAGAGAGGACCAGGGCGCATATTATCACCTTGTCAGAGAGCTACAACTAGACAGTGAGAAACACCATAATTACTTCCACATGTCGGCCGAGAAACTTGAATTTGTGTTGAGTTTTGTAGGGCCTGTGCTTCAGAAGAGAACAGTTGTACGAAAAACCAATTGAAGCTAAGCAGCGACTTGCTATCTGCATATGGTGGGGGGGGGGGGGAAGACATAATATTCGTAAGATATAGCATGTTACTATTACGGTCCAGAAAACATTCATATTTGATCTATAATTTACCGAATTATTGACAAAATGTATGTACCATGACAATGAATATTCAATTTATATCTTATGTCATTGTGTCATAAAGAATATCATTGACCAGGACCGTAGCGATGGGGTGGTGAGAGGGCCGGCGCCGAGCCAAGCCTGGCTAGTGGCTACATCACCTCTTCAGATGGGGTGATGTACGTCTGACTCAGCGCCCCATCTGAAATGACGGCCTTAGGCGACTGCACCTCTCGCCATGCCTCATCATTTCACACAGTCACACATTCTCACTATGTATTCTTCACCAACTCACCCCACCCCCGACACACACATACATATTCGGATTTTCATAGAAATATGAATGGATGCTGAGTGAAGAATTAGCAATAATGTGAGTAAACGACACTGACACTGTCAATCACTATTCATTGATACCATTCATATTTCTGGGACAGCTCAGTATGTTTAGGCCAATAAGCTGTATGTGTATATATTACGTATGAGTAGATCTGTGTATATTCAGCGTACTGTCCTGAAAACTGAACAAGACAAAATGAAATTGATGATTGGCTCATTGAATTAACATGCAATTTATTGATAGTTTACACTGATCACTATTCGTTAAAGTTTCTAACCAAATCTTCAGCGGGATTTATGTGAATTGAAAGTATGGGTTAGGTTGCTTAAATATTGCCAATGTTCTCCAGGTAAAGTAAAATCCTGACTTGAAATTATATGACACAAGATTTTAACTCTATGTTGGCGTAGAATTACAAGTCAGGACATTACTTTTTCTGGAGAAAATTGTTCAAAATTAAAGTGTATTCAGATATACAGGTAATACATACTAAGAGCATCGACTTCCCAGACCCCCACCCCAGCATAGGAGAGAGGCCCCCATATCTGTCACTCCCCCAGGGCACAATTACACGTTGCTACGGCCCTGTTATTGCCGTTTATTGATGTGATTGAAAGGTGTCTGCATAGAGAAGTTAAAAGAATCAGTGCTAACTTGTCTTGGATGCGTGTTTGCATGGTGTGACTGGATGTAACCTGGCGTATTTTGTGATCCTGATTGGAACTAGTGCTGTTTGTGTTTGTGAAATGGGTGTGTTAACGGGTGTATGCTGTTCTTGGAAAGATGTTGCCTGTGCCCGCTGTGTAGCTAGAGTTTGCATGTGTTCAAGTTGCATGTACAGTTGAGGACAGAATTATTAGCCCCCCCCCCCCTATGAAAATTTCATTCTTTTTAAAGTATGCTGGTTAACAGAGCAAGGGAATTTTAACACAACATTTCTAGTCATACTAGTTTTATCTAGGAAGCTTATATTATTTTATTTTGTATACAGAAACAAAATTATTTCACAAAACTAAAAAATACCTAGGCCAAAATTATTAGCCCCTCTGATGCTAATAGTCAATTGTATATCCTTTTTGCTGAATAACAGCCTGCAATCGTTTGGTGTAGTTGTCAACAAGTGTCAGGCATGTCTCCTGAGGAATCCCAGCCCATTCTTCTTTAATAATAATAATAATAATAATAATAATAATAATAGGATATTTATAGTGCGCTATAATTCGACGCAAATATTGCGTGCTCTAAGCGCTTACAATAATAAAATAAAATGATCATACAGTTGGATATGCCTGACGGAACAAAAACGTTTTAAGATTTGATTTAAATATAGCTAGAGTGGATGAAGATTTAAGACTAGCTGGAAGATCATTCCATTCTGTAGAAGCAACAAAAGCAAATGTTCTGTGACCATAGGTTTTTTATTTAACTTTCGGAATTTTAAGCAGGTTTAGATTTGCAGATCTAAGTGGCCTGCTTGGCATGTACGTTTCTAGCAGTTCTGAAAGGTAGGTTGGTGCTGTAGATATGATACATTGATAGGTTAGGCAGAGGACTTTGAAGCGTATTCTCTGTTCTATTGGAAGCCAGTGAAGATCTTGGAGAATGGGACTGATATGATCACTCTTACGCTTTAGGGAAACAACTCTAGCGGCTGCATTCTGAATTGCTTGGAGTTTGCGCATAGCATCTTTTGAGGCGCCTATAAACAGACTGTTACAATAGTCTAACCTTGAGATAATTAATGTTAGTACCAGCAAAATAGCATCTTCGCGAGTTATGTATTTTCTGATGTTTGATATATTCCGCAGCTGCATAAAACACACCTTACGCAGATAACGGACATGATGTTCCATACTAAGTTCATTGTCTAACATGACACCCAAGTCCTTAACAGTGTCTACCAAGGGAATTTGAGCTGAGCCGATGGTAATTGCAGATAACTCTGTTTTGGCACGCCGAATTGCTGGCCCAATCAACATCGCTTCGGTTTTATCATCATTCAACATCAACATGTTAGAGGTCATCCATAATTTAATATCGGAGCAACAGTTTGTTATTTGATTGGAAGCGATAGTTGCAGTGGATGTGGATGGCGTAAAGTTGTTGATTAGTTGAGTATCATCTGCGTAAAGGTGTCTTTTGATATTATGTTTTTCGATTACTGAACCTAGTTGTCGAGTGTACAGGGTGAATAGAACGGGGCCCAGTATAGACCCTTATGGTACGCCCCTCTGGTTCCAATCAGGATCACAAAATACGCCCCTTCTTTGGCGAATCTCTCAAGCTCCTGTAGATTTGATGGCCTTCTGGAGGTAGTTCTTCACCAGAAGTGATGTATGCTTAGGGTCGTTATCATGTTGGAAGACAAAACGACGGCCCAGACCCAGCTGCAATGCTGACTGTTTGAGGTTTTCTTTCAAGATTTTCTCTCTTCATGATTCCTTCCACCTTCACGAGATTCCCAGTTCCGGATGCACTGAAGCATCCCCACATCATTATACTCCCACCACCGTGCTTCAGTGTGGGGACGGTGTTCTTTGGGTTATAGGCCTCTCCCTTCTTTCTCCAAAGATATGCAACATCTCTATGGCCGAAGAGCTATGCAACATCTCTATGGCCTAAGAGCTCTATTTTCGTCTCATCCGACCAAATGGCATGCTTCCAGAATGCGTCATCTTTCTCCATGTTGTCCTTAGCATACTTCAGCCTTGCTTGGAGGTGTCTCTTCTGCAGAAGTGGAGTTTTTCTTGGCCTGCAACCTTGCAGTCTATTCCTGTGCAGGGCTCTGGTCACTGTCTTCTTTGAGACTTCA
Source organism: Chaetoderma sp. LZ-2023a (assembly GCA_034401795.1). Classification (NCBI taxonomy): domain Eukaryota; kingdom Metazoa; phylum Mollusca; class Caudofoveata; order Chaetodermatida; family Chaetodermatidae; genus Chaetoderma; species Chaetoderma sp. LZ-2023a. Next base: position 37,657,112 of record CM067362.1, on the reverse strand, counting down.
ATTCCAGACATGGCTAATTCATTCGCCAGTGTCTTGGCAGTGGTTCGAGGTTCTTTCGATACGTCTCTCACTAGTTTTCTTTCAAGAGTCTTTGAAATCTTACGCTTCCTACGGTGTGGCACTCTGAATGAATTTCTCGATAATATTTCTCACTCCAGTTCTTGACACAGAGAATCTTTTTGAAAACTTTGTATATCCTTCTCCTGCTTTGTGAGCATCAACAATTCTTTTCCTGCTATAGTATGTGCGTAGTAGGTGATATTTCTTTTAGGGGGCTAATAATTTTGTCCACTGCAAATTTTAGCATTCCATTCCTACAAATTCATACAGAATTCAATGGAACTAACTTTTCTTTCCAAATGATAGTCTGGATGGTGGAATGATTCAGTAATGATCATTTCATGATCATGGTAAAAGGAACAGAGGATATGAGAATTTTCTACAAATTCGATAGGGGGGGGGGCTAATAATTTTGTCCTCAGCTGTACAAGTTCCATATCTGTCCCTCCATCCAGACTTGCTGCTGGCGCAGGAATTTGGCCATCTTTTCACCCATCATCATGTAAAAGCTACTGATGCCCTTTGTGCGATCGATATCTTTCTCGACCTGTTCCAACTTTTTGGAGTCCGCCTCAAAGTCTTGGTTCATTCTCTCAAATAAATCATGCATTTTGTTTTGTTTTTTCCTCAGTTGTGACTGACAGGCCGAAGTGGATGGTCAACATCTCGTGGGTCCTGTTTCTTCATGGCTCAATTGTCGAACTGAGGTGAAATATGAACATGAAATAACACAACGTTCCAACATCAAATGCATGATTAAACATTTTACACATTGGTCTTATTATATGCCAATTTGCAGACCAAGAGAAACGTATTATTTAAAATTTACCAGTGGAGTGACTGCCTCGATAATCGAGCCAGTTATTGCAGTGTTAAATTTCCGACAATATGCTCTTGGTCTACGAAGGAACAAATTTGTTTTTTAAGGTGGTCAAATATTTAAATATTTAAATTTGGCATGTTCGACGCTTAATTTTGCTAACTTGAATGACAATTTTTTTCAGATTTCTGGCCACTTGGTGTGTGTGTGTGTGTGTGTGTGTGTGTGTGTGTGTGTGTGTGTGGGTGTGCGTGTGTGTGTGTTGCGAAAGTCAGCCGATTGGTGCCAGAAGTTTGTGATGCGATTTGGGAGACAATGAGAAGGACTTTCCTCAAGATGCCACAAACTCCGGAAGAATGGAAACTGATTGCTCAGACGTTTAATGAAAGATGGAACTTTCCCCATTGTGTGGGTGCTCTCGATGGCAAGCACATTGTAATCCAGTCTCCTGCAAATACCGGATCATTATTTTATAATTACAAATCATCGTTTTCAATTGTATTGATGGCCTTAGCCTGTTTCATCTGTGTTGACATCGGGGCCTATGGCCGACAATCTGGTGCAGGTGTCTACTCAAATAGTGACATGGGAGAAGCCTTTGCTTCCCCCAATAGACTTAATCTACCAATTGACGAACCCATACAGGGTGCCGAACACCTTGGGCCAATGCCTTTTGTTGTTGTAGGTGATGAGGCCTTTCCCCTACAGCAACATATAATGAGGCCTTATCCTGGAAAGCATTCACGAATTGACGAAACTCGGGAGCAAGATGAATTGTGGAGTGTGCATTCAGTATACTGGCGACATGTTGGCGTGTATTCCATACAAGGTTGTCCATACAAGCTGACACTGCTGTTAAAGTCGTGCGAGGAGCCGTAATCCTCCACAATCCTCCACAATATGCTACAAAATGACAACACACCAGCTGTCAGCGCTGATGTTTTACTGGCAGAATACCGTTCTGAAGATGTTCAGGGATTTGAAAGCATTGTTACCCGTGGTTACAGAGCGTCCGCAGCAGCCATAAACATCCTCTGCCATGGCAGAATATGCATATTCAGAGAGGATTACATTAGGTAGAAGACCAAACTGATTGAGTTATAGTTACTGAATGTTGAGTTATACTTACTGACTGTTGAAATATATTTACTGACTGTTGAACTATGAACTATACTTACTAACTGTTGAACTATACTTACTCCTGTGAACTGTGTAGGGGGGCTGTCCTCTTCAGATTGACAGCTAACTTCCGACCTCTTCACAAACATCATCATCGTTATCATCATTTTGATCATTATCCTCCTCACCATGATTTACATGAACGGCGGCACTGGTACTGGCTGTTGTAGCCGTGACTGAATGCGGTGAAGTTACTGACTTCTATAATAGAGATAAAGTTTAGCATTGTAAACATGAAAGTTGCCTGCCTGCCTGTCTGTCTGTCTGCCTGCCTCAGCCTTGCGGTCGTCATAGGCGTGGTCGTTGTCATCATCATCATTACTCACGTCGCCGAAGGCCGGTGTGAGTAGTGTTATTGATGTTGTTTGTCTGGTCTGTCTTTCTGTCTGTGCGTGTGTCTGTTTATCTGAGTGATATATCCTGAATCCAATAAGGTAGAATTACCAAATAAGATATATGGATTCATATGTTGGATGGCTAAAGAATCATGAATTTGAGGTCAAAGGGTCAAATATTTAGCTCACGGGTCACTAAGTGTATCCAGAAATACACATAGAGCCCCCCCCCCCTTCGACACCCTCGAATAATGTGGTGTTTTGCCATACTCGGCATATGTTATGACATATGAGACATGCAAGGGTCAATGGCAAAATATATGAAATCAGTCAATCAATTGGTAAAAATTATCTATACCTGGCCTCTGCTACATGATTCGGTAAAAATAGAAGCATGTGGTCCAATTGGCCTGTAGTGATCACGTGGGCATCTGACCCACTCCTGTTGTTCTCCTTCACCTTTCTGCGCTTGGCTTGGAATACATCTTTAATGTTCTTCCATTTGGTTTTACATTGCTCCCCTGAAAAGACACAATTAATTCTATTCGCCTAATCAAACGTTGATTTAACTATTCTTTATTATGGTCAATACATGCAACATGTCGCATGAGTCAGCCAAAATATACGTTAGAAAAAATGAGTCCATCTTTATATTAATGCAAATGTTGTGTTTATGTGTGCATGCCTAGTAGGAATGGACAGTTCATTAATACCAAAATGCCAAATTTTTTTATAATCATATTAATTACTGAGTGATTTTTCTGAAAATCAGATGGAATCTCAGTTATCGATCCACACTTGTTAAGTCGGTTATAATATTAGTTGTATTATTATCTCCACATTTTGAATAAAATGTTGTGTATATTGTAATCGGCTTGTCTGTCCATCCATCCACCTCATCCATCAGCCAACCCGTCTGGGTGTAATTCAACCAAATTTATTATGCGGATTACCCATATGATTGTAGCCTGTGACACAACATTTATATTTACCCTCTACCCTGGGATCAGGGATTGGGATAAAAAATGGTCAACTGTCCTTAAAATGTCTGCAAAGCTGCTCATAAACTGATGTAAGGAATTAAACTGATTTTGTTATGTGAGTTACCGGTATGTTTATGGATTGTGAGATGACAGTTATATTTTACTTTGCTGCCCTGGGATCGGTCTGTCTCGCTGCCCATCTGCCTCTCTCCCCCTCCCTCCCCGCCCGCCCGCTCGCCCATCAGTTTGCCCGCCTGCCTCCCTCCCTCCCCCTCCTTCCCTCTTCCCTGCCATCATACCTGCCTGCCTGCCCGTATGTATGTGAGTGTGTACTTACAATCAAGTCCCTTTACGTTCATTTCTCTAGCTATCTTCTTCCATGTGTTTATGGTTATAACCTTATTTCGATGATCAACAGACTTCGCATCATATAGATGAGGATTTGCTTGCACAAGGCATATTAGCTTATCCTGTTGCTGCGAGGTTAGTCTTATGTTGTTGGTACTGTTTTCAGAAATATTAAAGATTTTTTCCAAATATTACTGAATCAAAATCACTGACAATTATCATACAACAAACTAACTTGAAATGCGCTACAACAAAATCTAAATGGTCAGCGACTGGGTAGATGATTCACGACTAGCACGATAACGTGTGCAATAAAGCATGTCATGGAAATGCACATTAACGCGGACTGAATCGCAAGCGTTTACACGCTGCGATATCGCGTTAATGGAAAACGGGCCTTAACATTCAGTCCATTATAGAAATAATCCGTCTCTCATGGTGTCATAGACACCATAGCACACATTTTGACACTCCACCAATAATCTGGCATCTTTTTTATACTGGTGAAGGGATGGTGCTTGCTACACTATTTGTAGATGCTAGCTAGATCGGCAAGAAGGTACAGGAAATGCCCTTGCTTATCCAAACCACTGTGGAAATATAAATCCACGTGACTAGAAATAGGTACATTGTCTTAAAGACCAACAGAAAATAGATGACTTATATGTTTATTATGATTAAGATCATCTAGTAAACTTGTTTTGTGTATATTTTGAAACACTTTGCTTTTGAAATTATTCAATAAAGGCAATTTAGTAACGCGAGTTGTGAAGCGTTTAACCCATTATCCACTACACTATAATAAACGTCCAATTTTGATCACGTGGGTGCCGTGACGTCACATTGGGGAAACGAGAAGAAAGTAGCTGCCATTTGCATTGCTAACTATTCGATTTTCCGGCGACGTGTCGTCCTTTTAATGATGGTGAATTATTGTGCGGCGTTCAACTGTAACAATAGTGCTCTGAGAAAGGGAATATCGTTTCACAAATTTCCGAATAACGTAAAATTATCGAAAGAATGGGTGATTCGCATGCAGCGTTTGAACTTCGTACCCACTGTACACAGCAAGCTTTATTCAGAACATTTCACACCTGATCAGTTCACGAAAGATAGCGATCCCGAGTTTAGAGCCTCCATTGGACTGCCTCCAACAAATGAACGCAAGCAAAAATTACTGGATAATGCCTACTGTATTCAACTTTTCAACGAAGGAAAATGAAATGGTACCAGCTCCAAAACGTCCAAGAAAGGCCGTAGAGAAACGTGAACATCTCCGATTAAGTTTGTCATAATTGTAATGTATGCTATGCCGTTTTCTCTGACGATACTGCTATTCTGATATTTGGTGGGGAGTGGGTTGTCAAATTGTCTATAGGACGGGTAACCTGAAAACCGTGGTAGAAAAATGAAAACCGGTGTCTTGAACCTTTCAGCCATTCATTTGTTCAAGAAAATATCAATTTTCTCAAAGAAAACGTCAGTTTGCAGACCAAAATACCACTGGTTTGAATGACTCGGTTATAGAGGCAGTCATTCCAGTTGTAAATTTTAAAAAGGCTTCTCTTGTTGAGCAAACTGATCTTTTTCAAGCCTTCTAGTTCTACCTGACTACAAAAGCTGCTTTGAGTGTTAACCCTTTAAAACTCATCTCAGCCAAAAACGGCTTCAGCAGTGGTCTTGAGAAATGTCCATTTGCATACTGAGAAACCTGTTTTTTTTAAAACTTACCACTAGAATGACTGGCTCAATAACCGAGCCAATCATTCCAGTGGTAAATTTCTAAAAACTGTCTTCTCTTGGTCTGCAAATGGAAATTTTCAGTCAGCTTTCGAAACCTTATAGATAAATTATTTATCCAACTTTTGCCAAAGTAAATGACTTTAAACAAAGATTTCAATTTAAACTAAGAAACTCACTATTCAATATTGTGTGTCTTTGATGTTAACGGCTAGTACTGTAGTCCGAGTCTGCTCTGACTTAACCGAACCGTCACAGATATTCGGACAGACTGACGGGCGAATACTTTAACGAGGGATGATTAAGAAACTTCTATTCCGAATTATGCTTTGGGTAAAAAGATTTTATGAAAAGTTTATCGTAAATTACCAAAGCACTTCTACTTAACCGCTTAGTGAATTTGAACTAAATTTTTGGCTGGGTTGGAAGGATTAGTATTTTGATCGATTTTTGGGTGACAATTTTAGATTTTATGAAATATTACGTTATTGAAAAAAATTCCCCCTCGCTGCTCGCTGCTAGCCAGGGCTATGTCATGGTAGGCTCCACCTTCTATTCATAATTTTTGGGGTAGAAATCTTAGAGGTTGTCTAACCACATCTCCTTTAACCGCTCGGCGGGTTCTAACTAAATTTGGCTGGAAGGCTCCTACAGTGGTGATATCTAGAACTGATATTAAAAATTCTGATTTGGCAATTTTTGGCAGTCATCTTGGATTTTTTCTAGAATTTTCCGACCCAATTTACAAGGCTAGAAATTAACTTGTTTGAATCGTGATCCATACAGATGAGTACACCAGAAAATTTACATATCGGTGGAATTTTGTACTGATCCATACTCTCATAACTGTAGTACTGCACGCAATAAACAATTAATCTAATATCCTGAATAATGTCCATTTGCATATCAAGAGAATACTATTTTTGAAAATTTGTCATTAGAATGACTGGATCGGGCCAGTATTTTCTTTGCATGCAAATGGACATTTCTCAAGACCACTGTAAATGCTATTTTGGGTCAGCTTGACCACTAAAGGGTTAAAATACCACAGATTACATTAACTGGTTGATGTAAATAAATCCTATTTGAGTTGTCATACACCTGCTCCTGCTGAAACACAGTGATCCAGCCGGATCAGTTACTGTCTTAAAGCAGTGATCCGTTACTGATCCATATAAGGCCTACAGATCATGGGACCAATTGTTAATTTCTAGTCCTGCATTTACGCATTAATTAGTTCAGATGCTAATGGTCCAGATGAGGCCTTTTGTTCATATAGGGCATGCAAAACTCATGAAAATCAAAAAAACACTATTGTGAACAATTATGCTAGAAAAATTAAATTTCCATGACAAAAAGCAATTTGAACGCAGATTTCAAAACTTTCTGGTTTGAGGACTTGAGGATCCCATTTATGTCATGGATTTCACATTTTTAGGCCATTGAAAGTCATGGAATTTCACATCGTTAGGGGTGTACGAACCCTGAATTTAGTCATTTGAGTAAGATTGTCAACTCCGCAGGAGGTAGAACAGGTTATATAATCCGGTCGAGTACACATCCCTACTAAATCAAATTCTTTACGATGTAAAGCATATTCTGTTGTAGATTTTGAAATTAATATCACTGGGACCTGTTGCTCCCTTGAGCGGTAATAGCTTCCAGTGATATTGATTTCAAAATATTCAACTAGTTTACTGTATACAGTACAGCTCAGACGGAACTTAAAATGTTCCAAAAAATAAAACATGTTGAATATTTTGAACACAAATTGATTCGATCTTCACATCGCGGCCTAAGGCAGCAATATCTTCCAATTGCATTGTTGCAATATCTTCCAATTCAGTTATGTTCAAAATATTGAACAGAACATTTACTAACATGTTTTAACTTTGGAAACATGTTAGGTTATTTCTGAGCTTTAGTGTAGTTGCCTTGAAATTGAGATTCGTAGCAATCATCAGTGAATGGGTTGACAATATATATATATTGATGTATAGTTTTGACCATACTTAGGTGAAAGTGGGTGACACTAGGTATTCTCTGAATACTGTTTTTGTTAATTATAATTGAACATTACTGTTTCTTTTTATTTACAGACCATTGCCGACATTGTACAGCAGTCGAAAGATACATCATTAGAATGTGTAGATAAAGGCTGTGAGGTTGACACCACGGATTGTGAACCACATTTCTGTCCATCTGCATCTACAGTGACTAGTGATAAAAATTTACAAGTATCGCTTAAGCCATACTATCGTAGTATCGCAACACAGTGCTCACCAGTGACCGTGCAGGTTTTTGATAGAGCCTCACAAACTGACAGCGAGCTGCCTGAACCACTGCTGGATCTGCTGCACCCTATCTCCTATTCATCGCCACTGAAAGGAGATACGGTTGTCACAGAGACTGAGCCGAGTGATGGTGAGTGTGATGATCCCTTTGTAGATGACCCTAATGACATGACATATGAACCATCAGACTCTTCCTGTGATGAATATGATGATGACAATTATGATGTAGAGGAAGAAATCATGGATGATTGTGAGTCCACGCCTTATAAGCAAAGGAAATTTGTCATATTTGAGTCATGTCTTTTACAACTGTTTACCTTTTGTATGATGTGCGGATCTGCATGCAGCATCATTAAGAAGAAGTTAATAGGGTCTCTTCTGGTAATTGAAGGCACCTGTGTAAATGGACATGATGTGAAGTGGTATAGTCAGCCTACCCATGGAACAATGGCATGGGGAAATTTCCTTGGTGCGGCATCCATACTGTTGTCTGGGCTTTCACCAACATCAATACTTCGGATGTATTCATTCAACAAAATTCCATTTATATCTGTGCGTCATTTTTTTAATTATCAGAAATTCTATTTCCATCCAGCAATAAAGGCGACATGGCTTTCTAAGTAAAGTGGAATTATACAACAACTCAGTGGTAAAGAACTGGTACTAACTGGAGATGGACGCTGTGACACCCCTGGACATAATGCTAAGTATGCTAGTTACACACTGATGAATATTGACTCACGACAAATAGTTGATTTCAAACTTGTGCAATCAAATGAAACTAAAAATTCTGATGCAATGGAATTAGAAGGTTTCAATAGAAGTCTTTCTTACTTAAAACAGAATAATATTAAATGTAAGAAAATAATAACTGATAGACATGTTCAAATCCGCAAGTTTCTGAAGTCAGAAAACATTGAACACCGTTTTGATGTTTGGCATGTGGCCAAAGGATTAAAAAAGAAGCTTGTAGCCATAGGTAAGAAGAAAGGGTTTGAAGGTGCTACAGACTGGAGCAAGTCCATATAAAAATTTTTATACTGGGTTGCATACTCTAGTAATGAAAACAGTCAGTTAATGGTTGATAAATGGCTGAGTATTTGCAACCACATTGCAAACATCCATGATGGCCATTCAGGCGACTTATTCAAGTCCTGTGCGCATGACCCATTAGAAAGGCAGCAAAAGTGGCTAAAAAAGGATAGCAAATGTCATGATAAGGTTAGGACTATTATAACTGCTAAGCACTTAGTAAAGGATGTAGCTCAGCTATCATTCGATAGGACCAGTTCGCTTGAAGCCTGTCATAGTGTTGTTCTCCATTTTGCACCTAAATATAGTAATTTTTGGTATGAAGGGATGTATTCCCGATTGTGCTTGGCAGTACTGCACTATAATGAAAATAGTGATAGGTTGCAAGCTACAACAGCATCAGGTGATAAACGTTATGGCATGCACTTCAGAAAACAAAATCAAGGAAAGGCAACCATTTCCCCGATCTTGGAGGATTGTAAATTTGGTTATGTTGAAGAGGTACTTGCCGAAATTGTAAGTCATAGACTAAATCACTCCTCTTTTCGCGATGCTAGTGCTGCCTATAATCATACCTGGGTGGTAGCCCCTCTACCATTAGCTGCTATGATCGAAGATATACCTAGTAAAGAGGAAGCAATTGCTGCACACAAGAGCAGATTTAATATAACCATTTAGCCTTGACATTGGCGTTTTCCATGGTACAGACTAGATCTGGTATTATTTACGTCATGGTAGATATTTGCATGCATGATGTTACTAAGACCAATTCAAGTCAACTTATTTTAAAACTACTGAGCAGCCTTTCTGTATACAGATTTTGGAATTGAGATAAAGGATTTTCTGATCGGTATGTGAAATGACGTCTAGGGTAATATTGTGTTCCATGCTTGAAAATAATATAATTATTACTAGTCATATGTTACTTGCACTGGTGAAATATCTTTTTATCAATTTCAAAACAACCCTACTGAAAAGCTGCTAAATAGTTTTAATTTCAAACTCGACTACTAGTGTCCATTGCTGTGTTCACTGGCTTTGCAGCATAATATTCAATATATTTGTCATAATATTTCTTACTTCCCTAATAAATTGCTGGATTATCTGTGTAGGCCAGGGATAAATAGGTAATTAATCAAACAACATCTTTCGCCTGATTTCACTACAAAAGAATGCAATCTTCGAGTGTAAAAATACTGATGTGGACTTGCGACAATTTTCTGCAATTTCTTTAGTTTCTGAATTCATTTTAAACCATTGTGTATGCTTGATCCAAGTGTTTCAGTTTTCAAAGTATCAAGATGTTGAATATTTTGAAAATAAATTGACTGAAATCCTTGCTGCCTCAAGCTGTTGAATATTTTGGAAATAATTTAACTGGAATCATTGCTGCCTCACGCTGTTGAATATTTTGAAAATAGTTTGACTATAATCTGTTGCTGCCTAAGACAGCAATGGCTTCCAGTGAATGTATTTTCAAAATATTCAATGGCCAGTTGATAGTTTTGAAAAGACGAAGTGTTTTTTCAGAAAACTATTTATTTAAAATATGTATATGTTGATAATATTGTATCATGATCTGTGTATCACAAGTCATATCATATCATCATACACGAGAGCATTCAGCCTAGGGTAGGAATTCCTACCCTGTCATTAAATCTTTATAAAATGAAATGATCTCTATTCGCTCTGAAACATTCAAATCTGCATTAAGCTTAATTTAACAAGGGAGTATGACTTACTTTCCTACCCTGCTTGGTTAAGTCACTCATGTATGTATCATGAGGGAAGTGTGTCGTTAAACCCATGCACACTGTCTGGCGCTTATTCCATGTATATGACATCATAATCAATTACATCACATATAGGCTGGAGTCACAATTAAACCGTCATGAGCATTGAATACTCCGTCACATGTATGAATTGTACGTCTTTACTATTTAATAAACAGTCTGTTGAATATTTTGGCAGTAATTGGACTGGGCACTGTTGCTGCCATAGGCCTGAGCATGTGTATTGTTACTTAAGTGGGATTCTATGAATTCTAGTTGGATTCAAAGTATATAAATCAGTCCCAACACGCGCAAATCATGGGCCGTGCATAGCTAATTAATGGGACATCAAAAGAATAGTGAAATTAGTTTCATATCTTGTATGTTGACATAATGTATATATACAATGTATTGGGAGTATGGTAAACGGAATACCCGTTATCAGTGAAATTTGTCACATCTTGTATATAAATTTGTATATAGAATGTATTGGGAGCATGCTTACTCAAATTTCTATTTTCCTCTGACAATATATACCAAGTGATTTGTCGTAACCCTGCTAACACGATGATTTTTTAAGTTGCAATAAGCAACTAGACTAGTACATGTATACTCCAGAAAATCCCTTTGTCTCAAACTCAAGAAATATTTTGAAAATAATTTGACCGAAAGCACATAATTCCAGTCAATTCGTTTAAAATATAACGAACAGAAAAAGGCTTATATCTGGCATGTCTTGTCAGTATCTGTGTATATTGATTCCCTGTGTTTTGAGTCACTTGACTGCTTAGCCCCTTAATCCTCGAACTTGTTCATGAAAATTTAAAATTTCTCGTAGAAATGTCCTTTTGCAGACCTACAGGTTATTTTTGAAAATTTACCACTGGAATGAACTGGCTCGGTTATCGAGCCAGTCATTTCAGTGGTAAAATTTCAAAAATAATCTAGGTCTGCAAATAGTCATTTCTCAAGACCACTGCAGAAGCCATTTTTTGGCTGTTATGAGTGTTTTAAAATGTCTAGAGGTTAGCTAGTCAGCATTATTCTGAACAGAACTTGTTCTTGGCTTTTTATATTTATAGTGAAATTCAATATTGGTGTGAGTATTTTAAGAGTATTTAAGAATACAATCGATTGCAAATGTACATGATTTAACTGTCAGAATGCTGAATTTTTGCAGACAAATTTTCCAATGTGCATAACTCGTTGACTCTTGTCCAGCTGACTATTTTGAAAACTTTGGCTGAAAGTTATTGATGGGTAGGTCACCTACAACTTGCAGCCATTTTTTCCAATATAATCAGCCGTTTGTGTCATTGTTCACTGAAATTATTGTCCAGCGGCCTGCATCAGTCAAACAGTTAATTTAAATTTTATTTCTGTAAGATGAATATGAATATATTAAAATCGAGCATATTTAAATCCTGTATACGTTTCACTTTGGAATTGTGATCGAATGGCTGACACCGCACAAGCTGGAAGTACTCTTCTATCGTCCTTTCCCAAGTAATGGTAAATCCATCTGGCAAATTGTCGATATGCTACATATCTGTACTTCCTGTAACAGAAAGAATTGAACGTAATGTTATTTAACCCTTTCATTGGTGAATTCCCCAATATGAGTGTTAAAGGACTTAGCCATGAAAGGATTTGTTACTGGGGCCACTGTTATAAAATGGGTTGGTGAGGTACCAATACCGCCACCCCACTGTTCCACCTGGCCTACTGTTGAGCATTTCTTCCGTGGTAATGTAAGCAACTTGGATATTGAATATTTACGTAAATTTTATCAAATGCATTTGGATTAATGGGAATACAGCTAATATACTCACCAAATTGTTTTCTGTAAAAAATCAGACTGTTTAAAATGAGAACAGCAAACCACACTGCTTTTATTAGGATTGCTTTCATCATAACTGATCGCAATCATCCATGCCTTTTGTAATTTATGTTTTGGAAATACGTGGCCTCCTCTATTCGTACACAAAGTCAGACACCAACCGGAAGAAGGTATTCTTTGTCACACACCGGCCAGGATAGTTATATTCAAGCAAAATGAATCTTATTTTGAACCTAAATACGTGTTATTCATATGACTACTGATGCGTTACATAGAGCAATGGTGTCAACTACGCTCTTGAGTTAGACCACATGTGCTTGTAGCGCCACCTACCGGGATGAGCCGGTCATGGTACTCCTCATTGATGAAATGCTATGGCGCTCTGAGGAGAAATCTACTTACCAGTTTTGATGCAAATGGGTGCGTATACATTTATTCTGTGCAAAATATGTTTACATGTATTTAACAGAAAACTAATATATAAGAAATTTGTCAGGAGACATTATATCAATATGTAAAATTTAATTCCAAGGTATTGACGTACACGATATGAAATGCAAATCCTCAGGGTTTCAATAGTTATACTCGGAAACAAATATAAGATAAATACATTATGCTTAATTTTTATCCTTGTGTGGATTTTGGAGGATAAACAAAGAAGTGTGCCACCCTATGCTTGTGACTTAGGCCGCGTCAGAAATGTCAAAGATTTCATAGAGGCAAACAAATATACAGACCGTCAAGCTTACTTATACTATTGTAAGCTAAAACGCACCTATAAGTTTGATACAAACATTTTCTATATTATATTACTCAATATTATACATTTTATAACGACCACATTTACCACTAAAAGAAACGTGATTGCAATGAAACTGACATGAGGCTCACCTAAGCATCAACTATGTGCAAAAATTATATCAATGCGATAAAATACTAAAGCTATGTATAACATTTGGTGACCATAGGTCTAATAGTTTAGCAGTAACAGAACTAAACACAATCCTTACATTTCATGCCTTATGCCAGAAATTACAAAAGTCTATATAAGTCTGTATATATAAGACCCGTTGCTACTTTATGTGGACTTCATACATGTAGAAGTGGTCAACATTTTAGTTAGACCATTGTTGGCGCCATTATTTCAGATTTTATTGTCTTTGGCGCACAACTGCTGCTAGAAATAATTCTTGTAAGTGCATTGGATAGTTCAATTTTTCTTATGGTGTACGTGAAACAAAATATATTTATAACAAGCTTTTTTAAAACTTGCTGCCTATAGAAGCAACAGATAACTGTCACTAGGCAAATACTTGATAACGATTTGAATTGCTCATGACATATTCAACAAGCCTTGCAACATTAACTGCCATATTGGTTATTTTGAGAATAATTTGATTGAAAGTTGTTGCATAAAAAAAAGGTAAATTGTTATGAATTTTGATTTACCTAGTGGCAATTGTAGTATTGGTTAATTATTTTGAGAACAATTTGATAGAAAAATATTACTATAATAGACAGCAATCTTGTTATAATCTTGTTATAAATATATTTTGTTTCACTTGCACTATAGGAAATATTAAACTATTGAATTATGCTATGCACTTACTATGCGCTCAGTTTTTTATATCAAACACTGCGCACTGGCGAAGACAATAGAACCTGAAATCATTGTACCAGCAAATATATAGCTAAATGGCGGGTACGCTCCTAGTTAGTTAGGGTCCATAAAGTAAGAAATAGTCCTAAATTAATTTTAGATCATCTTTTATCAATTTATGAGAACTTGAAGCTGAGAAATATAGGCATGGACAGTATAAGTAGTGTTGATAGATATGCTGTAATAAGGCTATATGAGACTTGGTTACAAAGACCTGATAGTTTGGTCATAAAGAAGGAGCTAAACACAAAACTTCACCAAGATTGGACAATGACATCAACCTCATTATATGACGTTGTGGGTATCCCTATTTTTACATTGTAAACCTATAAATTATCACTTTAGAGGAAAGATCACATAAACAACATTAATTTGGCCTGCCTCTATAAATTTTCATTGACCCGCTTTAAATAATTTTTGCATTACTATTTACCATTCAACCTTTAATTGAGTTTGCGGGCGTGAGCTTGTCTTCAATCTCATCCTCTAGCACAGGTTAATTCATCAAATGGAGGCAATTGCGGGAATAGCAATGTGAGGTCTGGCTGCCAAATCAAATGTAAATGTCTGCACAGACCCACTTCTTAGTTGTGTCTCGCACAGTCTGACAATTTGGGCATTTGGCGTCCTTAAGCTGCTGTCATATTTATAAATGAATATTTCCTTTATGATGCCATATGTTTGGTTCGTTTGTTTTAATGCTCTGTCTCTTAGTGGTCTTGAGGAATGCCCATTTGTAGACCAAGAGCCTTTTAAAGATTTACCCCTGGAACGACTGGCTTGATAACCGAGCCAGCCATTCTAGTGACAGTTTTTCAAGAATAGTCTTCTCTTGGCCTACAAATGCCACTCAATAATTGACATTCTTGATCAAATATAGCCACTAAAGTGTTAAAGCAAATAAATAAATGTCATTTATTTAGGATTCTGTCTGTTACTCATGAACCATTAATTTATTGTACTACAATAATAATAAGGCTTCTATGAACGGTCTATAGAGCATATCAGGAAAGTCAATGGTTGAAGATTTCTTTAGATGTTTGACTGAAAATTGAGTAAGACAGCGAAGCTTTTAATAATTTACTCAACATAATGAGTGAGCTTGTATCATTATCAGTTAAGAAATGTATGTAAAATAGTTAGGTGTACTTTATTACATACATATTTTATTGAGATGCAGTGAAATGTTAACACGTCCCAAATGCATTTCAGTATATTATTTGAAATATAACCAGTTGAAGATTTTCGGGTGCTTTGGGGCTGAACCTAACACTCCTAATCTACATAAATCTAAAGTCGAATCCGGAAAGGATATCCTTTCTATAATCTACAAATAACACGAACACTCCTAACTTAAATAAAACGATAACTTTATTAAATTTTAACTGAACAAATATTCTGGCCGTATTGCAAGCTTGTATTTCAAACTGAAATTGAATGTGCACAGGCATTATATAGGACTTGAACTGGGTAGGCGCGTGACACTATTATAATGTTAAACAGGGCTTTCCCTCCTCTCCCCCCCCCCCCCTGATTCTCAACTTTTCCAGTGATTTGATTGTTCGCCCACGCATCTAAATCAATCCGACCAAAGTGGTTCTAACCAGCTTGAAAGGGACGAAGATTGACAGCTTTTTCCAACCACTTGTTGTTTGACAAGCCCATCAATCAAGTATACCAGTAGCCATACTTCCGTACTCTTTAAATTATGGTTTTGAAAATAAACGACGTGAAAATAGACATGGTCATAAAAATCCCCTAATATTCCAGCAGTGTTTGCCAGAATTTGTCACCTAAATAAGTTACCAGAAACATAACTGGTTTTATTGAGCACGTCACTGTGTCAGATTCTCAAAATAATCTTCTAAAACTTCGCCTTGCAAGATATTGATACATCATATACCGAGAAAACATCCTTAGGACATCCTCGTATCCAATCTACCAATCCCTTGCCGCCCAACGCCTTATTCCACAGGCGATACACAGCATCAGTAGGGGAGATGGGGGCACGTTGAGCCAAAAAATGCTTTATGTCAAATAACTATCGAATTTACGACATACTATCAATTTGTCTTTGCATTAGCAGCAGGTTAACATGCACTATATGCAACTAAATGCAGATTATATAGGTCGTCTGTTGGAGTAAGAAGTTATAGCGAGATTTATGTGTCGGTTTTTTGTGTCACAATGTGCCCCGGCATTGGGTACGTTGTGACAGAGGCCGGGGCACATTGTGCCAAATGATAATTGACTGCATAGAAGAGGATAAAGGCATGCTCATTGGAATGAATTTGAAAATGGTGGCTTGTCCTTAGCAATGAGTTGTAGTAACTGATGTTCCGCACATAATAATATATAAAGACCAATGGTATAGGTGACTGGGGACGTCTGTTTGAACTCCAATCGCCGCCTTCTGAAATCCATGCCATACATGTTTGCAAATGTATAAACAAGGCCAAACCAAATACTCTCAATAGCATTGTTAGCTATTTATCAAGCTATCAAAATTAAAACTGACAAAAAACTAATGAACAATTAACCGATAAACAAGAATGTTCTGTCAAGTGACAAAATCAATGAATGTTAATCTGAGTCACAGTTGTCGCACACATAGTATTGCGTATCCCTAGAGGTACACGCCTCGTGAGACCAATCCTTGCACTGAATCCACTGTTCACCAGGACGGCTATTTCCGTAGCTTTCACAGCATACTAGACAGATGCATTGATCGTCATCATCTGAACTGCTTTCTAGCTCTTGATAGGTCAACTTTTTCTTTCCTTGTTTCTTTGGTATTCGCTTCTTGGCTTGCGACGATGGCTGTTTTGTCGATTTACCCTTCGTTCCTCGGCCTTTTGCACTACGAGCAGCGAGGGCCGCCTCTATCACTGCTTTTTCAGGCGTGTCAGTTAGCACCCGGGTGTACATTTTTCTTCCACCTACATTCACACGATAAGAATTCATCCTCTCCAAACACATCACGATTGAACGGCATGATCCCAGAAGCAGCAAACCCGGACTGGATGTTGTTGGGTGTAAATGCCATTGGGTATGCCACGCCTACAATCTCTGCAATGTCATAGATTGTCATTGGAACACCTGGGTTGTTGACCATCCACATGTCACATGCCGCATTGTAGTGTCGCTTAAAGGGTCCATATACCGACAGGTCTAATGGCTGTAGCTTATGGCTACAATGTGGTGGAAGTGTGAGTAATCTTACACCATTGTCCTTTGCAAGGTTCAATAAATTGATTGAAATGTGACTGTCATGGTTATCTAATAACAAAATCACGGGGTTATCCTTTGAGCACTTTGAATGTTTTATAAAATGGTTCATCCACGCAACAAAGTTGTCTGAAGTCATCCATCCACTATTGTGAGATACCCCAATTGTCCCAGGTGGTGCTCCCTTGAGCATGTGATCCTTGAAATGCACGCGTGGAAATATCATAAATGGTGGGATTGAGTTTCCAAGCGCATTTACTGAGCAACACACTGTGGCTAACGTACCACATTCTGCTGAAGTCACTCTTCCAACTTGCTTCACCCCTTTCATGGCAATGACTTTCACAGGTTTTTGAACAGTGGGCACTCCAGTCTCGTCTACATTGTAGATACTCTCAGAACCATATGCATTGCGCGATAAGACGCTTTGGAGATTGTCAAAGAAGTCAGACACATTCTTTTTGTTGAACGATGTTGACCGAGACAAACTTGTTGCTTCAGGAGTTCTAAGTGAAAGGGATGTGTGGCGATTCATGAAACCTTGGAACCAGTCCTCACCAGCACATTTATTTTCAGTCCAGGATTTGGGGATACTGATGTCGTTTACAGATGCAAATTCGTATGCAAGTGATCGTGCTGATTTTTTAGACAGTCCATAGTTCACCTTGGCTGATTGTGTTAAATAGTTTACTATCAGAACAAGAAGAGAATACTTGACGCATGTTATAGTTTGCCACATATGATGCACTACTATCTTTCCTATACTTCGCAATATATCTGGTAAGTGTCATTCGATCAACATTAAACTGCTTAGCACTAGCACAAATTTTCAGTCCATTCTCTACTACGGATTTAGCAGCACGTTTCATGAGATCTGGGTCCACCAAGCCTCGGTCTGCCTTTCTCACTGTGACGGGCCATGACAATCTGCTGAACCAAATGGAAAATAAAGATGTTTACTAAATGTTTTGATAGTAGTAGTAGTAGTAGTAGCGGCAGCGGCAGCGGCAGCAGTAGTAGTAGCAGCAGCAGCAGCAGCAGTAGTAGTAGTAGTAGTAGCGGCAGTGGCAGCGGCAGCAGTAGTAGTAGTAGTAGTAGTAGTAGCAGCAGCAGCAGCAGCAGCAGTAGTAGCGGCAGTGGCAGCGGCAGCAGCAGCAGCAGTAGCAGCAGCAGTAGTAGTAGTAGTTACTGTCGTGGTGGTGGTGGTGGTAGCAGCAACAGTAGTAGACCTACTAGCGGTGGTAGTTGCAGCAGCTACAACACCAATAACAACAACAACAGCAGCAGCAGCAGCTGATGGTGACGACGACGATGAAGTAGTAGTAGTGGCGATGGTGGTGGTGGTGGTAGTGTCGGTATGATGGATGCGGTTGTCTGTAATCTGACAGTTTCTGTGGGGTACATTAAGCCACATGCACAATGTGCCCCGTCAGCAATGGCTCAATGTACCCCACACTACCCTCCCACGTGATAATTCCCGCCGTGCTAAAAGTGCACGTGGCAGAACGTTAATTTTATATCAGCGTATGGTCACTACAAGCATAATTATAAAACCAGAGTTGTTATTACACCACAAAAACATCCATTACCGTTCAATCACTACTTGCTAAATCAAATATCTGCATTTAGCTATCAGAATAAAGTTTTTATGCTTGCTTATACTCCCTAATGCCTATACCATCACCATGTAGACCCTCCACCAGGCTTCTGGTAGAGGGACCCCCTGCATTAGCCTTACAATAGACTGGCACCAGTCTGTACTCACTCCTTGGTGACGTTTGTCACTAAGCACGCTCGCGCATGCGCAGTAGGTCCCAATTGTGAAAACTGAATCACTTTTCAAATATTCTGCTAGCCAACAGTTCTGTCAGCTATCAAAATTAGATATAAAAGTTAATTAGCTTGCTTTTATAGACAATCTACTACAACTAATTGAACAAAGATGCCTACCATAAGGAAGAAGTCAATTCTTTCTAAGTTATGTTTAACTTTTATATCATGGTGTTTTAGAGGTGTTTTGTAACTCTAGCGTTTGGAGTTACCAGTTTTCGTGTCACCACTCCCGCTTTAGAGGTTAGAGTAACCATGCCTATTATATACCATCAAGATACCATGTTAGAAGGAATAATAGCCAGTACCACTCCTAATAACGTAATTCTTAGTACTCTCAAAACAATATTACGCCAGGATGTCGCCTGCACCAAGGTCCGTTTTCACAGTGATTCCGATTGCTAGGAATATGGTAAGATCGGCGATCGCATCTAAAGAAGCACCCGCCGCTGCTCCTGGCGTTGCCAGACAAGCGGGTTTGCTGTCCGGAATGGATTCTGGTTTTACCAGGCATCCGGAAAGGAGCACCGAGATTGTTCTGGCGTGTCCGAACATCCGGTGACTCATGAGAATAGGACTTATGCGCCAACATCCGGTTCCGATTCAACAGTTTCCGGCGATAAAGGTTCCGGTTCCGGGAGTAAGTATGTAGTTCAGGGTCTGTTGGACCCGGCAGTGCATATGTTGACATCTTCCGTTTTCGGTTTTCCGTTTCCGGTAGTAGTGTTACTACTGCCGGTAGGAAATAAAGAAGCACCCGCCTCTGCTCCTGGCGTTGCCAGACAAGCGGGTTTGCTGTCCGGAATGGATTCTGGTTTTACCAGGCATCCGGAAACAGGGTATGAAATAACGGTCGGACATCGGTCATGTCCGATCAAATCTGGATGGGTAAAAATATTTTACTGAACATGAATTTTGGGGAAATTTTGGAAAAAGAGAACAAGTGAACAATGTTGGTATCGCACTCAAATACGATAGATCGATCGAGCGCGCGTTTGTGCGTCATTTGCACATTTCTAAGTGAAAACGATATTCACCTTGGTTACCAGTATTCGTGATCTGTCAAAACGCGTCATACCGGCAAATTCATCCTAGAGGGTGGTCTTACAATAGCTAATTGTCCCGGGAATAGTGTAAACCTTTTATACTGGCGAATTTTCTGATTTCTAATGAGGGATATAGACCGTGAGTGACTTGAAAATTAAGTCATACGGCGAATAAATGACAGATAAAATTGCATAGAACATCTGATAAATGATACCACTCAAAATCTTGTCATTTCGCTAGTCTGAAAATGATCGAGTCGATGCAAAATTAGCAATGGCGGATCTACAAAATCGGCCACTGCGCACGAGTTAGTGATGTGTTCTTACACACCTTCTGTCATGAGAAGAGAATTTGGTCTCGCGGTTTCATTGGTTGTTGGACATAATTATATCTAGAAAATCCAATGACATTACGTGAGAGATTTTCACAGAAGTTTGAGACGCGTTCGTTCACACCTTCGATACTGAAGAAGCTAATTCTTCCTCGCGATTTCCTTGGTAGCTGTATATAGAAAATGAAATAGCGGGCGAGTTTTCTCACAATAGAAGTGAAGAAAGCAAGTTCATAAATAATCGCACTGTAGAAGACACTTGACAACACGCGCGTTACCATTATATTCGCGTTCTACAATTAACCATTTAATGGTCAAATTTGCCTAAAAATTTTTATTAAAAATAGTTAATGGCCATTTGCAGGTCAAGAGATTATTTTTGAAAATTTACCACAGGAATGACTGTCTCAGTTACTGAATAAGCCATTTCAATGGAGAATTTCAAAAATTATCTCGACCTGCAAGTGAACATTTATCAGGAAAACTATCACACGCCTTCTTTGACAAATGTGTTCTAAAGTGAATTTTTTTTTTTTTTAACATTTAATTGTACATGACTGTGACAGCAGTTGATGTGTTGCTAAAATGGCATCTGAGCGAAAAGTGCCCAAAGGGGCAACCCTTTCTAAATGGAGGGCCGAGTATAAGTGGTTATGTCCTCATTTTCTGGGTCCTACAGTTGACTATGAAATTGTTCTATCTTTATGCATTTTCTCCTGAAAATGTCTTAGTCAAAGTTGACTCGGACATCTGTCCTCCTTCGTCGTCTCCATCTTACCTTTCTGTTAAGGCTACTCAGAAATCAGTCAGAAGCCAGGGATCTGAAGAGGTTCTATCATGATAGGGCCTCTCCGGATGACTGGTCTAGGGTTCATCAATGTATAGCGTCGTCCCTATCTCTTCCTCTTCAGGATGAATTTTCGATTGATCCTCCGTCGTTGGGTTCTGATCTTGCATCTTCAGAATCTTCAGGCAATGTTCCTTCTGTTCTTTCGGTGGATAACTTGGTCGTAGACATGTTAGATTTTACATTAACGATGTCCAACTTAAAGTTTTCTCTCTTACGCCCAAGGTAGATGCTCCAGTACAGGTTCCCAAAGATGATTACATTAGATTGGCCTCTACCCAATCTATTAATGGTCCGACATGGGATGTTCTGTCATCACATCTGAAGGAAGCGGCTAAGGTAGAATCTTCATCAGACCTTTTTAGATGGGAGTCTGTCTGTCGGGCTCAGTTGAAATCAGCTAACTTTTTGGCCCTTCTTTCGGAGGCTATTATCGAAACTCAGGAGAAAGGGGGTCAGATTCCACAGGAAATATTTCGTTCTTCAGCTGACCTGTCAAGAGGTTAGTTGAAATCAGTTTACCGTTGGTTTGGTTTTCATCACCTCTAAGAGAAGGTCAAGGAAGCTTGCTGAGGTGATCATTTCTGATCCCTCAGGAGTAACCTGATATCTGCTCCGCCTTTCGGATCAGATATTTTTGGTCAGAATGCTACCTCGATTATTAGGGCGGAGTCTGATCGTTTTTGATCAGCTAAGGATCTGCGGGATTAGATTTCGATTTTGAGGTCTTCAGCAAAAGAGAATCTTCCGGGGTGAAGAGTCCCTCCTCTCCCAGGAGGAAGAGTCTTAGGCCGGATGAATATGGGCATATCCGTCAAGGGTTTTACGAACTCTAATCGGTCCTCTCCTTCCCATTCCAGATCTGCGAAGGAGGATCGTTTTAAATCCATTTCCTCGCATAGACCTAGAGCCCAGGTTCGTCAAGTCTCGAGCTTCCAGGTCTAGAGCTAGAGGATGCTCCTCTAGAGGTTTTCAACCTAGACGGGGTTGAAGTGGTGGCCTCAGCCCGGGCAGGCCTTTTCCCGTTCTCATTTACCAGTCCTTCCTCATATTCTACCACATTTGGATCTATTGGTGCAGTCCCTTCTTCCCAGCGTGCCAGTAGGCACTCTGGGAGACTTGGCAAGCCCTCGCGCAGGACTCCTGGCATTTAGAGAAAATCCGCTCGGGGTATGCACCGTCTTGGATAGATCTGCCTCCTCCTCTGTCTTACCAGCCCAAATGGACTCCAGTTCCATCCAATCTGGAGAAGTTGGGAGCCCTGGAAGACGAATGGGAGTCAATGAGGTTGAAGAAGGCTATAGAAGAGGTTCCTTGTTGGAGAGTAGACCCGGGATTCTACTCAGATCTATTTCTAGTCCCCAAGAAATCAGGTGGATGGCGTCCAATCATCAATCTGAAGAGATTAAATCTGTATATATCCACCCCAAATTCAAGATGGAGACGGTATCTCAGATTATCGCCAGTCTGAGTCCAGGCATGTGGACAGCGTCCATAGATCTCAAGGACGCCTACTTTCACATTCTCATCCACCCTCCATTCAAGAAATTCATGGGATTCGCGTTTAAGGGCCGGGTATGGCAATACAGAGTCAGGCCATTTGGCCTGACCACGGCTTCTTTTCTTCTTCTCCCGCCTAGTGTCAGCAGTGGCAGGTTTTCTGCACAGTCGTTCTGTTCCCCTTCACTTTTACATAGACGATTGGTTGATAAAAGCAGGATCTGCCTCAATTCTGGCAAGTATCATTCCAGAGGTCTGCAGTCTGGTTTCCAGTCTAGGATGGGTTATAATTCTAGGGAAATCATATTTGGTCCCGTCTCAGGGTTTCACCCACCTAGGTGTGGCTTTCGACCTAGATCAAGGCTTAGTCTTCCCTTCATATGTAAGAGTAGAAGCCATCTTAGTAGCCATGGAAATTCGGACATCCTCTGCCGTGGTCAGAGCAATTTTCTTTCTCCGAGTGATAGGCTTGATGGTCAGCGTCGAGAACATCGTTCCGGGGGAGGCGCTGATGAGGAGACTTTTCCAAATGTAGCTCACGTCTCTATGGAAACATTCTGTGTACCATCAGATTCCGGTCAGAGAGCATTTAAGTCCCCACCTAGAATCTGGGAAATGTGGGCTGTCAAGAAGACTCTCTTTGCTTGGTCCTTGCTTGGTCGGATCAAGTGCAGTGGATCAATATCTCGATTCGATCGGACAATTCGACAGTAGTTTCGTATATCAGCAAAGCAGGGAGGCACAAAGTCGTCTCGACTTTGGAGGTGTGGAATCTCCTCACGTGGTGTCGTATGAAACAGAGTTTCCTGGTGTCCTCACATGTACCAGGATGTCTGAATTCTCTGTTCCCCTCCTGGATCGTACCCATGTAGACTTGTTCGCGACCTCTCTGAATGCCCAGATCTCCTATTTCATGTCCCCTTTTCCGGACAATCAGGCGTTGGGGGTGGATGCACTGTCTCAGTCCTGAACAGGAATCTTCGCATATGCGTTCCCTCCGACTATCTTGCTTCCCTTGGTTATGAAGAAAGTCAACTATTAATCTGCGAGATTTTGTTGATAGGTCCCTTTTGGCCAAAAAGGATCTGTTTCGTAGACCTTCTCGAGCTTCTAGTAGACTTTCCGCGTCTGCTGCCAGTGTCCCCAGAGCTGTTATCCCAGGTAAGGGGAACGTGTCTTCATCCAAACCCAGGAATCTTCAGTCTGTGTGTTTGGAGAATATCGAGTGCTCGTTCACGGAGAATAAATTTTCTGCAAGATCTCAGAAAATCATTTATTCGGCCAGGAGGTAGTCAACCCGACGAGTTTACAAGGGTCGACTTAAGATTTTCGGAGGATGATGTTCAGATCAGGATATCGTGCCCGATTCTGTTTTCTATATCCCAAGTGTTAGATTTCTTATCCTATCTGTTCGATTCGCTTCATCTGACTGCTAACACGGTTATAGGATATAGTTTTTCCTTAACATCCTCTATTCCTTTTTTCGTTAAATGCGGATGTTATAGATACTAAGGTGCTGAATGTTTTCATCAGAGGTTTAGGTAATATTCGTCTTCCTATTGCTAAACCTTTACCTTCCGGGAACCTGGCATTGATTCTTCAGGTTGTGGCAGGTCATCATATTTGATCCCATCGCTTCGATTAGCTTAAAGCTTATGGGTTCCCTATGCGGAAGGGGTAGCCAGACTGGTCTATAAAGCATCCATTGCTAGATGGATTTGTGACACCATTCGACTCTGATACGAGATTGCTTTTCCTGAGCAAATCAATCTATATCACATTAAGGCTCATGATGTCAGAGGGATGGCTACCTCTTTCGCTACGTTTTCTGGCTCTTCTGTAGACGAACTTATGCAAGTTACAGGATGGAAATCTGAGTCTACTTTTACGTCTTTTTATTTGAAAGATCAGAGAGCAGCGGCATCTTTCTTTAGGAACATTACTATTTTAACCAAAAGGCCTGAAGACCATTTACCAAGTATATACCACCATTTTCGTGAGGACCGTGCGTCTGCGGGTAATGGTGAGAGTTATTACTTGGTTTTTAATTTAATTCTTTATGTTTAAAGTTTTATTTGGTTGTTAATCACTGTGTGATTGATTAGGAGGCACCATTATGTTATGTTGTTAACATTTGGTTATGTTTGTTTGATTTTTATCCATGCTTATGGATTCTCAAATCACCTCCCACCAAAGTTTCGTAGTGGGGAACTGACCAAATCTACGGGTTTAGCAAGTAGTGATTGAACGGTAATGGATGTTTTTGTGGTGTAATAACAACCCCCAACAGACCCCCCTTTAGTGGGTTGGTCTGTAGTTTTATTAACCACTATAAAAACATACTTACCGTTCAATCACTACGACCCGGCCTCAGCCACCCCGCTGGGGATTGATTTGAGAATCTAGGCTGGATGTATGGCACTTATATTTAGAAAAGTGATTAAGTTTTCACAATTGGGACCTACTGCGCATGCGCGAGCGTGCTTAGTGACAAACGTCACCAAGGAGTGAGTACAGACTGGTGCCAGTCTATTGTAAGGCTAATGCAGGGGGTCCCTCTACCAGAAGCCTGGTGGAGGGCCTACATGGTGATGGTATAGGCATTAGGGAGTATAAGCAAGCATAAAAACTTTATTCTGATAGCTAAATGCAGATATTTGATTTAGCAAGTAGTGATTGAACGGTAAGTATGTTTTTATAGTGGTTAATAAAACTACAGACCAACCCACTAAAGGGGGGTCTGTTGGGGGTTATGTCTATTTCTAGCACATTAATGGTATAATACATGGGCTCGACTGAGGCGATGAAAAATTTACATAAACTTACCTAATTTGGTTTTCTCACTCTGTTGTTTGAATGCGACGTTCCTCTTGCGATTTAGTGACGTTATAACAGGGGATACCCTAATTAGCTATGCATGACGTAACGATATTGGGATTCCCCTTTTTATTTTCCTTATATGGCGTCTGGATCAACCTACCCAGTGGCTCAATGTGCCCCCCCCCCATCTCCCCTATTGGCAGCATACTAGCATAACATTATTCAGTTTATACACAGTTCTTGGCCACAGCGACCAAATCACTATTGTTCTAAAAATGGATTAATTCAAACAGAATACTGGTACAAAGTAATTTACATCGTGTGGGAACCTGCTACATAGCAACAGCACTGAGCTTTCTATTGGCGTAATAATATCACACCATTGACTATTCAGTTCATAAAACAGTATTTCATAACTCGTAAAACAGTCATCCATAACCCACGCATTAAACACATAATTGCCTGCTCTTGTGCAATCGGTGATGACTAACCTAATTTCATCTGTCCAATGCGACCAGTTACTTAGTGGAGCGCATTGCTAATTATACTACAAAGATGCCTTATGAATATTCATGAATAAGATAACGTATTTACACCAGGTCGAATGCAATGTCAAGCACACAGGGTCAAAGGTCATAAGCAAATATTTGTACGAGTCCCAAAAGAGTCTCGGCGGGTCTTAAGGTAGCTACTCCTTAAATCCCATATTTAAGTCGTTACATTTTGTATACAAACCCATCAAAAATGGTAATACAAAACAAAATGTGTTACCTAAACAGGTTTGCTTAACTCCAAAATGAGTTATGTACATTTTCAAATTGGACAGGCCTGACAGCTTACAATAGCAGTAACAGCATTAAACCTTTCCCTGACTAATCCCTGGAAAGGTATATTCTTTATGACATAAAACTTCTGTTGAATATTTTGACAGTAATTTGACTGGACGCCGTTGCTCCCTAATTGAAATTAATGTCAAAATATGGTCGCCATAATCATTCATAGGCAGGTGGCTATCATCTATATTAGCCATTATTGCTACGGCTTTACGTGCACCTCTAATCAATACTGATATAAATAATGAAGCATCGTTTACTAGTTCTTCATCATGACTAATGTCCATACTAAGTAGGCGTTTCACCCAATCAGCCCTTGCATGTACATCTTTTAGACGCCATCTCAGGGGATCTACACCAGCTCATACTGCAGCAGATTACCATCAGCAGCTGGTGTACTAATCGTGATACAGCTTGGAATCTGTTCAATCCACCCCAGCATGTGTTCTGCTCCACCAAATTGTTGAGAACCTGGCGGTCCCAGTCTGGTGATTAGGCCAGGTGGTAGGTCGAACTGTTGATGGGGGATGCAGCCGGCCATGTCATATTTGTCAGTTCTGCTACTAACCTATACGTAGAAATGTTAATCCATGACACTCTACCTCCACATATACATGCATTCGTGAATGACCTTTGAAATATTCAGCTATCGCTTCGTAGTTTACTCCCATATATGTAGCGACTACTGAATAACATGCAAATGTTAGCCCTATGCACGCCATCAGTCTGTTCCATAATGACAGCGGTTCAATCAGATTTTCTTTAAACATACCTAGTAGTTCACCGATTTCATCTGTTAAGACGTTAGCTCGATTTGCTGTCGAGGATGGTTCATCAAGTAATGCTGTGGTTGGAGCGATACGGGTATCTTTCGTATGTGCAGTATCAGTTGCTGCACTTGATGGACTCGATCTATCGATGGCATAGTGTGACACATCGACCATTGGAGTTTTCATTACCCCTGCCTCTAGAAACGGGGAAACAGGTAAGTAGTTTACCGTTTGATTCGTTCCCGAATTTAGCGGTAGTAAAGGTCCATACGCAATCGCAGTGCCTCGGCTAATTGCGGTATCTAGTTGATCTAGTACACCATACTTCTTGCCCACTAGTTCCATTCCCTTTAGAATGAGTGCTGGACTCTGGGGCAGGCTGGTCCAAAAGTTACCCATAGGGCAATGTTTGAAAGGTAACCATATTGCTTCTTCGTCTATATGAGGCGGTGACGGCATTGGTTAGTAGACTATGTTGCCATTCCGCTGCTCCTCGTAGTATGTCTAGCACCACGAAGAAGGGCAGTTCTTCTCTGCATTCGAAGTACAAATGAGTTCCGCCTTCCCTAGTCCAGGTTCGCAGTTGTGCATCATCTCGAGGCACGCTCACATCTTCCATTATAATATTACGATTAATATTTCCGAACCGCACCATCATTGACCGCCTCTGCTGCTAATAATCCAATACTCAAATCCATCCAACCTGAAATATGTACGACAGATTAGTGACGGCACGTGTTCCATGGTCGATGAATCTGTGACATATAGCTCTAGTTGCACTACTTGCTTTACTCCATGCTGTTAACGCTCGCTCCACCTCTCTTGCCGCTGCAGCAGTAGGTGGAATAGCGTACTTGCCACCAGTATTTAAGCGGGCATCTGTTATTAAAGAAATTGATGCTACGTGTATGCCCGTAGGTACAGCTATTAAGACACAGTCACATGTTTGTAATAACCGCTCTGATGCAGCGTAGTTCATCAATGTTCCATCCGACTCCATAGACCAATAGATCCCATCTGGGTTGTAATCTTCTATGACTGTGTCGTCACTGTTACCAAATA
Organism: Chaetoderma sp. LZ-2023a; assembly: GCA_034401795.1. Lineage (NCBI taxonomy): Eukaryota > Metazoa > Mollusca > Caudofoveata > Chaetodermatida > Chaetodermatidae > Chaetoderma > Chaetoderma sp. LZ-2023a. Next base: position 37,628,781 of record CM067362.1, on the reverse strand, counting down.
TATATCTCGTTCTATTGTAGTTATTCTATCTGGTTTAAGTATTTTGCCTATAGCTCGAAGCATCTGGGTAGAAGATCCCGGAGCTATTGATGTTTCTTTGGCAGCGGCCGCGATCACATCATGTACTGATAATTGTTCATCAAGGATTAAACATCCTGGATCTTTAGATAATACAGCAATACCTGCACGCACTTCTCTTTAGACCATTTTGAGTCACCTACCTGTCTCCTCAGAGGCATGGTTTTCTCTTACGAATAATCGCTAAATGTTCATCCCGTGTGGTAATGGTAGGACAGTTATTGGCTTTATGAGCTTTGTCACAAAACATACACTTGATTGGCTTAAAGGGATATTCCACTGGGGGATTTTATGCATTTGACGTAAAGTACTAATTTTCCGCATTAATTTGAGACCAAGAGCACAAATTTATGCCAACAAATAAAAAAGATATCCTCAATTTAAATTGCTAAAGTAACCAGTAGATAGAGGCACCATTTTGGACAAGCAGCTGACGTCACCGACACACCTACTCTGTTTGCCCGATCGAGGATAGCCGTAACCAGGGGAGGTAAATCTTGCAACTCGTGGATAATTAGCATACTGGCTAAACAACTGACACTTTGCCACAGTGTTTGGAGGAAATTAAAGTGCAATTAGTGTCCCGATGATCGCGCCAGTCATTGTAGTGCTAAATTGTCAAAAATTGTTTTCTTATGGTCAATTTCTATTTTTTTAAAAACATTGAAGGGTTATGCCAGGAGCGTGTTTGCAATCAACCAGCTACAACAAAATCTTGAAAAATATGTTAGTTGAATAAATGTTGAATGTAATTTCTCTGAAAGCTGTTGCTATTGCAACTTCTGCTTCCATTCAAATTCCAGTTTAAAAAATATTCAACAGGCAGTAAATATGGGTCAACATTTAAAAATTTTGGATCAATTAGTTAACCCTTTCAAGGACAGAAAAGTAGAAAGCTTAAAATTTACCCTACATAGGCCTATTGTCTGAAACTAATTAGTTTGGAAGCTACTGCAACATAATTCCAGGAAAATTTAATTCAGAATATTCAACACTCAGCAGTTGTTTTAAAATTGGGAGTAAACGTTGTAAATGATTAATAACGCTGGATTTCAATAGTGTGAAAGCACTAAACTACTAATTATGTCTAGCGTACACTTGTCATTATTTACTAGCTGTCACCTACTATCGTCTACGAAGTAAGCCGCTAAGCAGTTGCCTATAATTGACCGACAGGGCAATCAGCGACATCGTTTCATTTTGGTTTGCAAATCCCGTTTTACAATTGATGCAAGCAAATACGACGTTAATTGTCGAGTTTGATTCTGTTATATTAAAACTAAGTACCGTGCCTTTTGTTTTGAAATGCATGACACATTATTTTTAAATTATGCAGGCTATATGTTTTAAACTTGTGTCATCCAAATTTAAATGTGGAAGATATCCATCCAGTGCCGATGTTATGAAGCCATCTTTCAGTTAGCCCCTTTTCATGCGGATGCTTCTGCGGATCCGGTATCTGAAAATGTGAATTTCCGTACCCTTTCCATTACATGATCGTTTCTATTACTGCAAGCCCATGCTTGACATGCGGACGTGATGCGATTTAACCATTTCACGCCAGCACTGGCCTCTGCAATCGTCAAGTTGAGGACGCAGGTCAAAAGAAGGCTATTTTGAGAATTTACAACTAAAACGACTGTCTCAGTAACCGAACCAGCCATTCCAGTGGTAAATTTTCAAAAATAGTCTTCGATTGGCCTGCAAGTGGCCATTCAATAAGGAAATATTCTGATTTTCCTGACAGAATTTTGTCATTAAAGTGTTAATTAATATTCGGCCTTCATAACGCGAAGTAAACAGGTAAATCTAAAAGCGCTGGCGATATTTGCTGGTGTGTCGTTGACGTCATAATCTCGCGGTTTCTCACTCTCGTTGCGAGAAAATGGATGCGCCCAGGAGTCACGTTTTCGAGCGTTTTGGGCATATTCATTTTATTATTTCTCGGCAATGGAACAGTGTATTATATATTTTTTTGCGGGAACTATTTCGGATTAAAGTATATTTTTAGTTGACTTATTCCCGATTTTCACTGGAATTTCCCTTTAATGTTAGCATTAGAAAATTGTGTCTCCTGAGTGTATTTAGATCGTGGTTGTGATTTTGTTGTACTGGTATAAAATGACGCTGCAGTTGATGACATTTGCTGATTATGTAATTTTCACCTGCTTCTAAAATATTCAGTTCTTTCTGAATTACAGCCCTCATTTCCTTCAATGTCCAACCGCTATTACCATGCTCCCTAGCCAGATTGCGTTGCAGTTCCTCTGTTAGTTTGCCATGTATAATTGGCACTAAGACATCGCCATAAGAGTCATGTGATTTACCAAGCGATTCTAGACCCCTAATGTGAGGTTCAAAATCATCATAAAATATTCTAAGACTGTTCAACTGATTAACTGGTCACGGAAGGTCTAACAAGGCCTGCATGTGTGCATTTATTATTTTGTGTGGCTGGCCGAAACGCTCAGTTAAAAGTTGAACTGCACGTGCGTAGTTACTGTTTGTTAAGGGTAGTCCGTCTATTGCATGTAATGCGTTACCTACAAGTTGTGACTTTAAGTAGTTGAATTTCTCTACTCCACTCATGACTGTATTGTTATGAACAACGGATTCAAACGAGTCCCAAACACTCTGCCATGTAAGTGAATCACCACTGAAAATCTTGGACAATAATATACAATGACACTACAAATTTGTTGTCATAAGTCAAGGCCAATCTCAGTTGTATTTATGTCAGACGTAAGTTACTCCAGCTTCATGAAACTGTTACACATGGTCGATTGTAGACCCATTTGAGTTATTGGATTCCCTGTATAACATAAACTTACACATAATAAGGGGTAAAACAATTCAATTTTCAAATCAAGTTTTACATATCACGGCTACAGTAAAAATAATTTTTGCTTCAAATGAATACACAGGGCAATAATCATATATTTTAATAAGTTATATTTTAATAAGTTTTATTAAAATATATGGTGATCTTTTGTTGACTTTTAGTTATTAGAACTCTGCCATTTGCATCTAAAGACATGATGGATAATTTTCGGAAAATCCAAGATGCTCACCAAACGAATCGACTAATTAAAATTATATATGTTCGAAAGCCTACCCACATAGGGTACTTACAGCTTATAAATATGGGATTGTAACGTGGGAAGTCATGACCCCGGCTACAGTAAAAATAATTTTTGCTTCAAATGAATACACAGGGCAATAATCATATATTTTAATAAGTTATATTTTAATAAGTTTTATTAAAATATATGGTGATCTTTTGTTGACTTTTAGTTATTAGAACTCTGCCATTTGCATCTAAAGACATGATGGGTAATTTTCGGAAAATCCAAGATGCTCACCAAAAGAATCGACCAATTAAATTTATATATATATATATATATATGTTCGAAAACCTACCCACATAGGGTACTTACGGCTTATAAATATGGGATTGTCACGTGGGAAGTCATGACCCCGCGGGATGTCTTATAATTCATGTAAGACCCAAAATTACATTACGTTTTGAAAATACCAGGTGAGCTAAAAGTCCAGGTGAGCTAAAGATGGATGCTACAGAATTGAATCAACAATATATATATATATATATATATATATATATATATATATATATATATATATATATATATATATATATATACACACTTCATAGGGTATGCGGGACCTTTTGTTTAAACCTGTATACGAGGCAAGGTTTTCATACCTCGATATCGGTTTACGGGGTTTATATCAGAATTTCTGGGTTATTTTATATGACTCATAAACCTAACTCTGTATACTGAAATTGCGGGTTTCATATGACCCGTAAATGTATTAAGTCACAATAACACATCTTCATTGGTATATATAGCTATGATCTCAACTGTTCTTAGACCTTTCATAATTAGTCTCCCACCCCACGGTGACTAAAAGCAGACCCCAAAGGTCTAAGAACAGTTGAGATCATTGGTATATTATTGTGACTTTACGCATTTACGGGTCATATGAAATAAACCCGCAATTTCAATATACAGAGTTCGATTTATGAGTCGTAATGTTGACTAATAAACACTTAGAATAATAGTCATAATGGCAAGCAATTCGAACAACCTGCAAATTAACATCGGAACAATAGTCCTAATGAACATCGGAACAATAGTCCTGGTAGATCACTCGGCAGCTGACAAGACTGTGGATCACTCGACAGCTGACAGGATGGTGGATCACTCAGTAGCTGACAGGAGGGTAGATCACTCAGTAGTTGACAGGAGGGTAGATCACTCGGTAGCTGACAAGACTGGATCTATCAGCAGCTGACAGGATGGTGGATCACTCGGTAGCTGACAGGAGGGTTGATCACTCGGCAGCTGACAGGAGGGTGGATCACTCGGCAGTTGACAGGACGGTGGATCACTCGGTAGCTGACAGGACGGTGGATCACTCGGCAGCTGACAGGACAGTGGATCACTCAGCAGCTGACAAGACGGTGGATCACTCGGTAGTTGACAGGATGGTGGATCACTCGGCAGCTGACAGGATGGTGCATCACTCGGTAGCTGACAGGAGGGTGGATCACTATGGGATAATGGATCACTCAGTAGTTGGCAGGACGGTGGATCACTCGGCAGCTGACATGATGGAATGATGAAGCAATTCGAACAACCTGCAAATTAACATCGGAACAATAGTCCTAATGAACATCGGAACAATAGTCCTGGTAGATCACTCGGCAGCTGACAAGACTGTGGATCACTCGACAGCTGACAGGATGGTGGATCACTCAGTAGCTGACAGGAGGGTAGATCACTCAGTAGTTGACAGGAGGGTAGATCACTCGGTAGCTGACAAGACTGTGGATCACTCAGCAGCTGACAGGATGGTGGATCACTCTGTATCTGACAGGAGGGTTGATCACTCGGCAGCTGACAGGAGGGTGGATCACTCGGCAGTTGACAGGACGGTGGATCACTCGGTAGCTGACAGGACGGTGGATCACTCGGCAGCTGACAGGACAGTGGATCACTCAGCAGCTGACAAGACGGTGGATCACTCGGTAGTTGACAGGATGGTGGATCACTCGGCAGCTGACAGGATGGTGCATCACTCGGTAGCTGACAGGAGGGTGGATCACTATGGGATAATGGATCACTCAGTAGTTGGCAGGACGGTGGATCACTCGGCAGCTGACATGATGGTGGATCACTCGGTCGTTGACAGGAGGGTAGATCATTCGGCAGCTGACTACACTGTGGATCACTCGGTAGTTGACAGGATGGTGGATCACTCAACAACTGACAGGATGGTGGATCACTCGGCAGCTGACAGGACAGTGGATCACTCGGCAGCTGACAGGACAGTGGATCACTCGGCAGCTGACAGGATTGTGGATCACTCTGCAGCTGACAGGACAGTGGATCAGTCTGCAGCTGACAGGATTGTGGATCACTCTGCAGCTGACAGGACAGTGGATCACTCAGTAGTTGACAGGAGGGTAGATCACTCGGTAGTTGACAGGAGGGTATCGGCAGCTGACAGGATGGTGGATCACTCGGTAGTTGACAGGAGGGTAGATCACTCAGCAGCTGACAGGACGGTAGATCACTCGGCAGCTGACAAGACTGTGGATCACTCGACAGCTGACAAGACTGTGGATCACTCGACAGCTGACAGGAGGGTGGATCACTCGGCAGCTGACAAGACTGTGGATCACTCGATAGTTGACAGGAGGGTGGATCACTCGGCAGCTGACAGGAGGGTGGATCACTCGGCAGCTGACAAGACGGTGGATCACTCGGCAGCTGACAAGACGTTGGATCACTCGGCAGCTGACAAGATGGTGGATCACTCGGCAGCTGACAGGATGGTGGATCACTCGGCAGCTGACAGGATGGTGGATCACTCGGTAGTTGACAGAACAGTGGATCACTCGGCAGCTGACAGGATTGTGGATCACTTTGCTGCTGACAGGATTGTGGATCACTCTGCAGCTGACACGATTGTGGATCACTCTGCAGCTGACAGGACAGTGGATCACTCTGCAGCTGACAGGATTGTGGATCACTCTGCAGCTGACAGGACAGTGGATCACTCGGTAGCTGACAGGCCAATGGATCACTCAGTAGTTGACAGGACGGTGGATCACTAGGATGACGGGATAGTGGATCCCTCGGTAGTTGACAGGAGGGTAGATCACTCGGCAGCTGACAGGACGGTAGATCACTCGGCAGCTGACAGGACGGTAGATCACTCGGCAGCTGCCAAGACTGTGGATCACTCGACAGCTGACAGGATGGTGGATCACTCGGCAGCTGCCAGGACGGTGGATCACTCGGTAGTTGACAGGACGGTGGATCACTCGGTAGTTGACAGGACGGTGGATCACTCGGTAGTTGACAGGAGGGTAGATCACTCGGCAACTGACAAGACTGTGGATCACTCGGCAGCTGACAGGATGGTGGATCACTCAGTAGTTGACAGGAGGGTCGATCACTCGGCAGCTGACAGGAGGGTGGATCACTCGGCAGCTGACATGACAGTCGATCACTCGGCAGATGACAAGACGGTGGATCACTCAGCAGCTGACAGGATGGTGGATCACTCTGCAGCTGACAGGATGGTGGATCACTCGGTAGTTGACAGGACGGTCGATCACTCGGTAGTTGACAGGACGGTGGATCGCTGACAGGACAGCGGATCACTCGGCAGCTGACACGACGGTGGATCACTCGGCAGCTGACAAGACAGTGGATCACTCGGCAGCTGACAAGACAGTGGATCACTCGGCAGCTGACAGGATGGTGGATCACTCGGCAGCTGACAGGACGATGGATCACTCGGCAGCTGACAGGATGGTGGATCACTCTGCACCTGACAGGATGGTGGATCACTCGGCACCTGACAGGACGGTGGATCACTCAGCAGCTGACAGGAGTTTGAATCACTCGGCAGCTGACAAGATGGTGGATCACTTGGTAGTTCACAGGATTGTGGATCACTCTGCAGCTGACAGGATTGTGGATCACTCTGCAGCTGACAGGACAGTGGATCACTCTGCAGCTGACAGGATTGTGGATCACTCTGCAGCTGACAGGACAGTGGATCACTCAGTAGTTGACAGGAGGGTAGATCACTCGGTAGTTGACAGGAGGGTATCGGCAGCTGACAGCATGGTGGATCACTCGGTAGTTGACAGGAGGGTAGATCACTCACCAGCTGACAGGACGGTAGATCACTCGGCAGCTGACAAGACTGTGGATCACTCGACAGCTGACAGGATGGTGGATCACTCAGTAGCTGACAGGATGGTGGATCACTCAGTAGCTGACAGGATGGTGGATCACTCGGTAGTTGACAGGAGGGTAGATCACTCGGTAGTTGACAGGAGGGTAGATCACTCGGCAGCTGACAAGACTGTGGATCACTCGGTAGTTGACAGGAGGGTGGACCACTCTGCAGCTGACATGAGGGTGGATCACTCGGCAGCTGACAGGAGGGTGGATCACTCGGCAGCTGACAGGAGGGTGGATCACTCGGCAGCTGACAAGACGGTGGATCACTCGGCAGCTGACAAGACGGTGGATCACTCGGCAGCTGACAGGATGGTGGATCACTCGGCAGCTGACAGGATGGTGGATCACTCGGCAGCTGACAGGATGGTGGATCACTCGGCAGCTGACAGGATGGTGGATCACTCGGCAGCTGACAGGATGGTGGATCACTCGGTAGTTGACAGAACAGTGGATCACTTGGCAGCTGACAGGATTGTGGATCACTCTGCAGCTGACATGATTGTGGATCACTCTGCAGCTGACAAGATTGTGGATCACTCTGCAGCTGACAGGACAGTGGATCACCCTGCAGCTGACAGGATTGTGGATCACTCTGCAGCTGACAGGACAGTGGATCACTAGGTAGCTGACAGGCCAGTGGATCACTAGGTAGCTGACAGGCCAATGGATCACTCAGTAGTTGACAGGACGGTGGATCACTAGGATGACGGGATAGTGGATCACTCGGTAGTTGACAGGAGGGTAGATCACTCGGCAGCTGACAGGACGGTAGATCACTCGGCAACTGACAGGACGGTAGATCACTCGGCAGCTGACAAGACTGTGGATCACTCGACAGCTGACAGGATGGTGGATCACTCGGCAGCTGACAGGATGGTGGGTCACTCGGTAGTTGACAGGACGGTGGATCACTCGGTAGTTGACAGGACGGTGGATCACTCGGTAGTTGACAGGCCAATGGATCACTCAGTAGTTGACAGGACGGTGGATCACTAGGATGACGGGATAGTGGATCACTCGGTAGTTGACAGGAGGGTAGATCACTCGGCAGCTGACAGGACGGTAGATCACTCGGCAACTGACAGGACGGTAGATCACTCGGCAGCTGACAAGACTGTGGATCACTCGACAGCTGACAGGATGGTGGATCACTCGGCAGCTGACAGGATGGTGGGTCACTCGGTAGTTGACAGGACGGTGGATCACTCGGTAGTTGACAGGACGGTGGATCACTCGGTAGTTGACAGGAGGGTAGATCACTCGGCAGCTGACAAGACTGTGGATCACTCGGCAGCTGACAGGATGGTGGATCACTCAGTAGTTGACAGGAGGGTCGATCACTCAGCAGCTGACAGGAGGGTGGATCACTCGGCAGCTGACATGACAGTGCATCACTCGGCAGATGACAAGACGGTGGATCACTCAGCAGCTGACAGGATGGTGGATCACTCGGCAGCTGACAGGATGGTGGATCACTCGGTAGTTGACAGGATGGTGGATCACTCGGTAGTTGACAGGACGGTGGATCGCTGACAGGACGGTGGGTCACTCGGTAGCTGACAGGACGGTGGATCACTCGGCAGCTGACAAGACAGTGGATCACTCGGCAGCTGACAAGACAGTGGATCACTCGGCAGCTGACAGGATGGTGGATCACTCGGCAGCTGACAGGACGATGGATCACTCGGCAGCTGACAGGATGGTGGATCACTCTGCACCTGACAGGATGGTGGATCACTCGGCACCTGACAGGACGGTGGATCACTCAGCAGCTGACAGGAGTTTGAATCACTCAGCAATTGACAGGACAGTGGGTCACTTGGCAGCTGACAGGACGGTAAAACACTCAGCAGATGACACGGCGGTGGTTCATTTGAAAGAAGAAATTGAATGTCTGACTCATTCCAAAATGGCAGTTCTCTTCTTTAGAGCACCTGAAACAATAATACTGTGGTACAAGTACATTGAACAAGAGGCCCAAGGGGCGTGTATCGCTCACCTGGAACATAGTCAAAACTAAATTGACTTGGTCTTTCAGACCAGATGAGCAAAAAATTGGCTGAGCGGTTCTTAATGAACAATAAGCACAAAGGGGCCTGTATCGCTCACCTGGAATTATTGGCCACTGGCCAAACCGAAGAATAGAATTTGTTTGAACAAGATGGCTGCTGAAAAAATTGACATTCTTAAATTTCAATGTAGAAATTTGGAAGCCTACCAGACTACGGTCATTCTAGCTAAAATCCACCCACCAGACTAAGGTCATTCTAGCTAAAATCCGCCCAGTGGTTCTGGAGAAGAAATTTTGAATTTACCATTGGTTTAATATGGTAGATTTTGACATCAGACGGCCACCTTAGATTTTGATTGACTGGCTTCATTTGCATAAACTTACATTCCTATCTCCCAAGGATCCTTGCTGCCAAATTTTGTTGTAATCCGCCCAGTGTTTCTCGAGAAGACATTTTAAATTTCTCATTGGTTTACCACCCATGCATCCAGCATTTCGATGAGCCAATTACCGTTATTTACTGCCACAAAATCACTCATATAATCACTCAGTCAGTCAGTCATCGTCGGCGGCGGCCGGATGAACGGACGGCCAAGACGGATGAAAGGATGGACGGACAGACATACAGACATACATACACCCAACCACCCATACATTCATGCTCCTCAAGAGCCATTTACCATTAGTCACTGACACGAAACCACCCGCATAACCAGATTGCCAACATAACTCCTACGCAGGTTTTGGAACACCCTCTCTCTCTCTCTCTCTCTCTCTCTCTCTCTCGACCCCCCCCCCCACCCTCATCCCCTCGCTTGCTCACTCGCTCAGTGATTCATTCACTTCCTCACTAACCTCCCCCAACAATCGGTCGGTCGGTTTTTCACTCACCCGCTCGCTCACTCACTAACGCTCCCATCAAATGACATGACCACCTACCCACTCACCCACCCACTCACCCATGCATTCACGCTACGGACGAGCGTATAACCACGTGCCCAAACAAACTCCTACCCTCACACGCAGTCACTCAGTCAATTTAGTTCCCACAAACCACGTTTTGGAAAATCTCTCCCTCCCTCCCCCCCTCCCCTCCCCCCCTCGCTCTCTCTCTCCCTCATACCAATAAATGGTCTCTCAGTATGTCAGACAGTTAATCCATCACTTACTCGCATGACCGCGCCCCCCCCCCCTCCCCAACCCACCCCGTTTGCGCGCTTGCTTGCTCACCCATTCACCCCCTCCCTAACACCTCCCTCCCTCCCCTGCCTCACTGACTGATTGACTAACTGATGGATTAATTCAGCCATGCACACACTCACTCACTCACTCACTCACTCACTCACTCACTCACTCACTCACTCACTCACTCACTCACTCACTCACTCACTCACTCACTCACTCACTCACTCGCTCGCTCACTAATCCACCAACCCATGCATCCACCCTCAGGACGAGCCAATTACCATCATTCACTGACACGAAACCACCCATATAACCATATGTCAAACTTAACTCCTACCCACACATGTAATGACTCTAGTCCCCCAAACCACGTTTTGGAACAGCTTCTCCCTCATACCAATAAATGGTATGTCAGTATGACAGACAGTTCTGACAGACATCTACTCTATCCCTCAGTCGTAAAGTCATTTACTCATGTGCTCCTCAACTCCTCTTGCTCACTCGCTCGATCACTCATTCACTCCCCCACCCCGCTAATCCATCCCTCCCTCAGTCAATCTATCACCACCACCCACTAAGCCACTCATGCATCCACCCTCCCAACAAGCCAATTACAATCATTCACTAACAGGAAACCAAAGTATTTAAAAACGCCGACCCAGGTATTTACATAGTTACCTATGCATACCTGCCAGTCTGCAAACTTCCGTCAAACCTCTTATGTGTGAGTGGGTGGGTGGGCGAGCGAGCGAGCGAGCGGGCGGGCGGGCGGGCGGGCGAGCGAGCGAGCGAGTGAGTGTGTTATGCTTTTTTGTTTATTCCGAACGGGTGAATCGTTTTGAGTTCTTTGATCCAGTAGTGTTCTCTGTTTAATCTTAGTTTTTTGTTATCTGTAAAAATTCTTTCAATTGGTCTTATCGTGATGTCTTTCATAGAATGTCTTGGTTGGTTGAAATGCCATGAGATTCTCGTGTCTGTTTGGTGTCGGATTGCATGGATATGTTGTGTGAGTCGTTTGCTGAGTGTTTGACTTGTTTCTCCTATGTATTGAGAGCTGCATTGTTTGCATTCTATGAGGTAAATAATGTTGGTGGTATTGCAGCTCATTTGTGTGTTGATTTTGTAGTCTTTACCAATGACGTAACTAGTGAATTTGTCAGCAGTGTTCATGTATTGTTTGCATGTGATGCAATTGCTGTTGTTGCATTGTTGGAGTGTCCCTACTATGTCGTAAGTGTCATCTGGTGTCGGTACGATCTTATTGTTAGCATCTGGATTTTTTATTTTAATTAGGCTAGAGTAGACTAGGTGGTCCCTAATGCTTTTATTTTTCTTGAATGCTACTACTGGGCAGTTGGGAAAAATTGGTGCTAAGATTGGTGAAGACAAGATGTACTTTTCCCAGTAGATCCGAATGGATTTGCCTATGTGTTCTAATGATGGGTGGTATTGTAGTATGCAAGCTGGCCTAGGCTGTTTTTGTGTGGGTTGTTTGTAAAGAATGTCTTCTCTCTGTGTGTTCTCGGTTTTTTCTATGATGGCTTTAATTTCTGTCTCTTTGTATCCCCGGTGGATGAATGCATCTGTGAGTTCCTGTGTGCGTTGTTTTAATCTAGTGGGATCTGTGATGATGCGTTTGTATCTTAATGCTTGGCTGTAGATTATGGAATGTTTTGTGTTTTTAGGGTGGCTTGATTGTTTGTGAAGATACTGTTGTTTGTCTGTAGGTTTTCTGTATAGGTCCAATTTAAGCTTGTTATCTTCTTTGTATACCATTGTGTCCAAAAATGGGATTTTTTCTGTTGAATATTCCAAGTCAAATTTTATTGTGTGATGCTCTTTATTCATGTGTGTGTGAAATTCAAGTAGTTCGTTCTTACTGGTGTTCCAAATGAAAAATATGTCATCTATGTATCTAACTAAGTGAGATGGAGTGCTTGCCCATCCATGTTGATAACATTCTGCTTACTATGGTGTACACGTAAATGTTAGCATATTTGACAGCAAACTTGGCTCCCATGGCTGTTCCATGTGTTTGTATGTAGGAGTCTTCATTGAATTGGAAGCTGTTTTTTGTAAGAATGTATCTCATTATTTGGGCCAATTCGTCTGGGTAGATGTGTGCAGGTGTGTGGTTATTGTTGTTTGTGTTTGTTTTTTCAAGTGTATGTCTGTAATGTTCTGTGACAATCTGTATGCCTTCTTCGTGTGGGATGTTTGTGTATAGTGATCTGACATCCATTGTGCATAGGATTGAGCCAGCATCCACTGTAGTGTTTTCTATATGTTGGATGAATGCAGTTGTGTCTTGTAGTAGATTTGGGAAATCATTTTCCGTGTCTTTTAGTAGGTGGTCTGTGAATTCATTAATGCGTGACGTGGGGCCATCGCAGTTGGATACAATCGGGCGTCCGGGTGGTGGTATTTTGCCTTTGTGTATCTTAGGGTTAATGTAGATGCGTGGAGTTCTGACTTTGAATTCGGTGAGATATCTGTGTGTCTGTCCTGTGATGGCTCCGGTGATTAGAAGTTCGTTAATGTATGCATCTATGGTGTCTTTATATTCTAAAGTGGGATTTTCACTGAGTTTGGTGTAGTATGCGACATCTGTAAGTTGTCTGTGTACTTCTGCAATGTAGTCTGTTTTGTTGAGAATGACTATTGCGGAGCCTTTGTCTGCTGGTCTGATGACTATGTTTGTGTTATTAGCTAATGTTTTGAGGGCTGTTTTCTCATGGTGTGTGATGTTGGATCGCGGTGACTTATCGGGTGGTTTGGTGATAAGCTTGGTGAGTGATGACCGGAGTTTGTTGATGGCATTGGGTGTTGTGCTTGGTCTCCATTCTGAGGGTAGTTTGAATTTGGATGGTGCTGTGGGTTTTTCAAGGTTGTTGCTGTAAAAGTAGTATTTGCATTCTAACTTCCTGATGAATTGATCTATGCAATGTATTTGTGTGTCTGGTGATATGTGGTGTGGTGTGGTGTGTGTACAAATGAAAGACCTTTGTTTAGAATGGAATTTTCTGTTTTGGTAAGTTTGTGGTTGGACAGGTTAACGACAATATCTGGTGTTGTTTTTTGTTTGTTGATGATGCGTTGTTTTCTGCATTTTTGTAGTTGTGTACCTGATGTTAAACGTCTAGTTGGTCGATTATTTCTAAGAGTAGTTTTTTCACATTTTCGTTTTTGGATTGTTTTATGGCTTCGGCATATGATTTGGTTTGTGGTGTGCTTGTACTTGTCTGTGATGTTGTTTGGATGGGTTGGGTTCTGGGTTGGTGTGTTGAGTGTGTGATAGGTTGTGTTCTGGGAAGGTACATCTGCTCTCTTGGTGGTGATGGATGTGCGTGGTGGATGGGAGGTGGGTGTCTTGAGTAGGGTATTATAAAGTGTCGGTTGTTTGTGTAGTGGCGGTTGGTTTGTGATGTTTGTTTTGGTCCAACTTGCCCTGGTTTGAAGGTGGTGTGTGGTGAATGTGGTTTGTTCTGTATGTGTGGTGCTCCCCCGTTTTTTGGCAGGGGAAGTGGGTTACTCCTCGGTTGTCTCTCTGTGTTGATCTGTGGTTGCTGTTTGAGCTGTGTAGGTCTAAACCATTGAGTTGTGGTTTGGTTGTTCTGTGGTGTTTGTGGTCTTGTGTATGTATGTGGGTTTTGCTTTGTGTGTTGTCTTTGTGCTGGTTGAGGTGTTGGCAACAGCAGTGGTCTGTGGCGTCTCTCTGTTGGTGCGTGTTGTGCTGGGCGTGCTTGCTTCTGCGTGTGGTTTATTAAACCAGCCACATGCCCAAGCAAGTCCACACACTGACAGTCAGTATGTCAAACAGTTACTCCATCACTCACTCATCCAGTCACTTACTTGCATGCTCCGCCCACCCCCTCTTTCCCTTTCTAACTCGCTCGCACACTCACCCCTTCATTCCCTCCCTAACCAACTCACGCCTTCATCCATCCATCCATCTCTCCCTCCCTCGCTCATTCACTCATTCACCAATCCACCCACCCACTCACACTGACTCACTCATCAATCCACCCACCCACCGATCCACCCAACGACGCAACCACCCACCAACTCACCCACGCATCTACCCACACCTACCCACCCACCCACATACACTCATGAATCCATCTACCCGACGAGCCATCTACTATTATTCACTCCCACGAAACCACCCGCATAACCATATGCCCAAACAAACTCCTACCCACACACAATCACTCATTAAATCTACTTTTGGAACAGCTTTTCTCTTTCCCCCCTCTCATGCCAATAAATGGTATGCCAGTGCGTCAGATAGTTACTCCATTACTGAGTCATACAGTCACTTACTCCCCGCCTTACCCCCCCCCCCCCCCAGTGGGATAGGATTGACTAGTGGGATAGGATCAATCAGTGGTTTATGATTGACCAGTGGGATCGGATTGTCCAGTGCGGTGGGATTGACTAGTGGAGTAGTATTGACTATTGGGATAGGATTGACCAGTGGGGTAGGATTGACTAGTGGAATAGGATAGGCAAGTGGGATAGGATTGACCAGTGGGATCGGACATTCTTGTGATTTGTACACACTTGTTACTAATCTTATTTACAGTAAAATTCACATGGATAACATATACTCTATGGACAACTTGTGTGTAATCATTAGGAGCAGCAATGGGAGATGCAAAAGCACCAAGTGCCAAACCTTTTGCCTGTTTGACCAATCATCAAGCTACAACCCTCCATACCTTAGGCCAAGCCTCTAACATATATAGTGCCAAAGACTCTTATCAACATCAATTCAAATATTTGTATCTGATGTGGAATCTTCAATAGGCACAGAGTGCATTCTCCTACATTCCCCCAAACAGTTTAAAACCTGAAATAGCATTGTCTATGCATTTCCTGCCTTGATCCAATGCCCATATACTTTTTGCTAGGCAATCATGATCTGTCTTGTATGGATAATGAGCCCGTGATGGTCACATCAGATGAATCTATAGTGGTTGTAAGTATAAGTTTCAATGCTTAAGGACGGTGTTGCAACTTAACAGAAAAACTTAAGATTGAAGCAAATGAAAGTCAAACAAAGATGGGATTGACTAGTGGAATAGGATTGACTAGTTGGATAGGATTGACCAGTGGGGTAGGATTAAGCAGTGGGGTAGGTTTGACTAGTGGGGTAGGATTGACTAGTGCATTAGGATTGACTAGTGGAATCGGATTGCCCAGTGGGATCGGATTGGCCAGTGGGGTAGGATTGACTATTGGAGTAAGATTAACTAGTGGGGTAGGATTGACCAGTGGGGTACGATCGACTAATGGAGTAGGATTGACCAATGGGATAGGATTGACTAGTGGGACAGGATAAATGAGTGCTTTAGGATTGACTAGTGGGATCAGATTGACCAGTGGGGTAGGATTGACTAGTGGGATAGGATTAATCAGTGGTTTAGGATTGACCAGTGGGATAGGAATCAGTGATGTAGGATTGACCAGTGGGATAGGAATCAGTGATGTAGGATTCACCAGTGGGATAGGATTGACCAGTGGGATCGAACTGTCCACAGGGGTAGGATTGACCATTGGGTAGCATTGACCAGTGGGATAGGAATAATCAGTGGGGTAGGATTGGCCAGTGGGGTAGGATTGACCAGTGGGGTTGGATCGCCTAGAGGGGTAGGATTGACCAGTGGGGTAAGATTGATGAGTGGGATCGGATTGTCCAGTGGGATACGATTAAAAAGTGGTTTAGGATGGCCCAGTGAGATCGGATTGACCAGTGGGGTAGGATTGACTATTGGAGTAAGATTGACTAGTGGGATAGGATTGACCAAATAATTTTCATTGTAATAGTGAGGTCATATTCTGAACTTGTAATACAACCTAAAAAGTAAAGTACAATGATGAATGCATTATTTTGAAAATAATTTGATTGGAAGCAATTGCCGCCATAAACAGTAATGTCTACCAGTCTAATTCATTTCAAAATACTCAACAGTTATTACACCATTTATCTATCTATATTATTTCTAATTTAAGCATTTCACTGATGGAATCATAGATACATTCAAAGCAGTTATACCAGAAACTTCCACTCATATCATTGTCAAAATATTGAACTGGATATTTCTTATTTTCCAATAAACCGAAACAAGAAATATTTAAGTTAACCAACTGGGTCTAAATGGGAATTTGTCGTCGAGTACGTAGTGGGTTACATTTCTTTTAGTACATGCATTACTAAACAAGTTACGATATCACCAGATACGCGACTGGTTGATGTCTAGACAGTAAAAGTATACAAAGTTGATTCATTACCTGTCCAGATTGTAGTATCTTCTCGAATTCTTCAATAGATTGAAGATCAATTTCATTGAAGCTTGACCCATCATAAAGGTATGCTACAGTAGTGGTACTATCTGATATATTTGTTATGTACACCTACATTTTTGGAATAAAAATAACCAGAGATGGTTAATCGGGCTACAGCCCCAAGGGTCCGAAAAATAAGGCCCAAAATAAATAAATTATTGCATTTTACGTTTTACCAATTTGAACCTTTTTATCCCAGTAGCTCACTTTTGCAGTCATGGTATAGTAAGCTGTTGAATATTTTGGAACCAATTTCATTGGAAGTTGGTGCTGCCATAGGCATCACCAGCTTTCAGTCAAGATATCGTTTTTCAAGGGTGCAAACCGTTTGTCAATGTGCATGATAGCTTTTGTAGCAGCTGATTTTGCAATGTTTTAACAGCTAGGCCTACTGCAACACCAATTGAGTCCGTCTCATTGGCTTTTTTCTCGAGGAAACAGAGCCACCAATAGGCTTGTCAAGCTTCACACCATGATACATATTTTCTCCATTAGCATCTTTGATTATTCCATCAGTAATTATTTCATCAAGTGAATCTGTTGCTTTTGTGAGCTTCAGTTTTGTAGACTTAATCCTGTTCATTACCACATCTGGTGTCACATCATTTGTCTGCAATGGTACACTGAGGAAACTCATGTATTTAAAGTATTTCATCAGAAAGTTCATGAACATTACAAATTGTGTTGAGGTAAGTATCTTCAGCCATGATTTAGCCTTTTCCTTATTTTCAGCTTTCCCTGAGCCGGTAATCGAAACTTGTTCTAAGTGTGTAACCATGACTTTGTGAATAATTCCCAGTGCTTTATCATGATGTGCCATCCACCTTGTCCCTGTTACTTTGCTTGGCTTCAAAATTGGCATGTTAAGACCTGTCGCTGACTGCCTAAGAGAACTCCATGATAGGGGTGAATTTTTGTAAAATCTGTATATCTGGTCTAATAATTGTTCAGCAGTGTTGTAATATGGAACCTCTCTGAGTGTGTCTTGGATTGCAAGTTCTAATCTGTGTGCACAACAATGGACTACCAACAAGTGAGGAACTTCAGCTTTAAACCTTGCGGCAACACCAGATATACGGCCCATGTTAACACTAGCACCATCCATACAACATCCAACAAGGTTTATTTTCCAGTTTATCTTTAAGTCAGTTTCCATAACATCTTTGACGGCATTAAACACTCCCTCAGCATCACTTTTGCCAAGGGCGCGAAGTGCGACAAATCTGGTCACTGATAGTTTAGTTTCTGGGTCAATATATCGGACATAAACACACTCTTCATCTATACTTCCATGACGTTCATTTTCTCTAACATAATCTGTCTTTCTGATTCATGAATGTAGTGAACAAATGTCCTGGCCTGTTTGTCATTACAATAAGACGTAGCAAGTTTTACTCCGTTTGTCCTTTGAAGGTATGTTAAAGCAGCAAAGTCTGAGTATGGTCTGCATGACTGGGCTATTTAATATGCTGTTGTAAATAAGGCTCTTAGTCCTGACTCTCCATATTAATGATAGCTTTTTCAATTGGCTGTTCTGTGGATTTTGTAAGATCTGTTTTGTGAGCAGACAGCAGTTAAGTGAGTGAATGACTTTTCATGGTCTTCCACAATTTTCTTTCTTAAACTACTGCAACCATCTCTAAATGCATTTGGTTTTTTAGCCTTATCAAATTTACAACACACCTGGCAGAACATCTTTTTACGTTCTTCATTAAACTGAATCCAAAGTCGATGTTGTTTCCATGAATCCTGTAATTTGTAGCACTTAGTGTTTGACATGATTTCACTACAGCTACTGCTGGTCATTGGGCTAGAGTCATCTACAACGCAAGTATCTGCAGCTGGTACTGCCGATTCACTTTCTACCCCCGATTTAGTAGTAATTTCACTGTTACTAATAGTTTTAACTCGTTTGGCTTCGTCACCGCCACTAAAAAAATGAAGATATAGTCTTCTGGCTTCTCTTCATTCTGATTTTATCATTAGACACGCAAAACATACATGTATGCTACATTCGTTGCGCTGATTAGCAGACGATCGGAGGGAATTTCCCCAATGAACTTGTGCGATTTATGAAGAGAAAATATGATTGTGAGCTTTGATAGAATGAATTTGTGATAATTGCATAGGCGCCAATGAAAATATAGATCGGCAGCCTTTAGAAGAAATCGATTGAACAACACTGATTGTTCCTTTATTAATTCTTCTAAGAAGATAATATATTTTGCATAATTTTGATTGGATCTTCGTCCACACTCAATTTTAATTGGATAATTCTCATCGCGTCGCCACTGATAGAAGAGGCCTCATAAACGCAATTGTTTTTCCGTTAAATTTGCGGGGAAAAAAGATTTATAATGAACTCATTTATCACTAAAAGATTGTTATACATGCTAACTAACCGCTAAAGTTTTTAATAAACTGGATTATATTGCTAAAATACGCAAAGATTAGTCTGATAAAGCTTTTAGATTACCGCTAACCATTTTTGGTACCCGTTTTCGCAAAAATGTTACATGCACAGTTTTGCAGGTAGCAAAGAAAGATAGGTGCACTGATAAAAATCTACGTGCATTTGTGCATGTATGCACCCGTTATTTCGAACCCTGTTCATTAATGTTTTATTTTATTTTTATTTTTATTTTTTTCTTTATTTATATTTTTATATTTTTAATTTAAAGAAATATCCATTTTATTATTTATTTTGACTCTGCTCTAATTACACTCAATTTTAGACTACCTGTGATTACTGTTCTAAAGGCATCCTCTGCTTAATCTAATCACGAAATAATTATTAATCCGCCATAACTCATTGTTTAACTGTTCCATTGTTCAACCACCACTCTCTAATCTTTAACATTCTGAAACCAATATCGCTCATAAACCTGGGCTCAGACATCTGTGTGTTTCATAACCATCATTTCTGTAAAGGCAATCGGTGTCTTTGTATTTGATTTGTATTAAGTCTTGTATATAAACCCTGTAAATATTCTACTTGTCACCTGGTGAAGCACATTTATGTGCGAAAGCTCGTCAAAATAAACTAAGTTCGTCTTAAAAGGTACTACCTTTAAATCCTGTTTTTCTTGTCCATACAGACTAACACAGCTACATAACTTTTCTATGGGTTTTTGACAGTGAAAGAGTTAACTAACAAAGCAATAAAAAGCCCAGAACTGAACAATTTGTTTACCAAGGTCATTCTCTTTTAGTGCATCAAATGCTCTTGGGAAACAACATAATCTGATCTTTTTAAACTGTAAAGCTGATATAGCTATGACCTTTTAACATTACTCACGAACTATATAGGGAGCTTTGGATTGAATGGGATCAGCCAAGCTTGAAAACAACCCCTTAACATGTATGGTATAATTGAACAGAATGTATATTTGACAATAATGAACAGAACATGTGTACAATAAGACCGTTAGTTTAAAAGTAAAGACGGTAGGGTGCTCTGAGCTGTGTGGTTGGGTGCTTGGGGCAGGAAGGCGATGCCTTGCTTGTTCCATGTGGGTTGGTACAGTGGTCATGCCAGAAAATGTTGAAATATAGATGCTCTCAGAGGGTATATTAGTAATTTATTCCATAATCTTATAAATGCAGTGTTGCAGTATTTTTCCTAGTTAATTCAGCGAGCTCTGCAAAATTTGTCACAAATCACAATAAGATGCCATGGAAAGAATTAATCGATCTCGTTGGAAAGTTCTGAACGTTTTCAATATTTCCTGTATTGGGAACTGTGCCTTCCTTGCACAGCCGTGCCTTCATTGGACACTTGATGATTCAGAAAAATTATCTTGATCTCAAAACAATTGGCATTTCTTTGCATGCAATTTGAGACCAGACTTCCACAAGCGGACAATTACCTCTTCCAATAGACTCAGGTGTTTGTTTCACTGTTTTTGTAAAGAAGATAATATCATCTATGCATACTAAACAAGTACTCCAATGGAGGCGTGTTAGCAGCCAAATCCATTAATTGCTGAAACGTCGCTAGTTCATTTGTCATCCGAAAAGCATACAGTAAATGCTGTTTTGTATTGACCTTGAGAGAGTGGTGAATACTGTAGCATCCAGCCAAGAAGCAATCACTGGCTTCCCGTATTCAATTTTGTATGTCATAGACTACTATCTTTCTTCTGAAACAAGACTACACGCGCAAACACTCTTACTGGGTTTTATCACTCGATTCTCCAACTTGGTATTTGTTTCTCAAGTTCTTGCTACAAGACGATCATTAACGTTTCCATATTGGACGATTATCTGACACTTATTGTCTCACAATATTTGTTCTGCCGAAATATGATGACAATTTATCAAAACTACCCTGGTATTTTGTCAATAACAATGAAATCTGTGATCTTATCACATCTGTCGTCATGCGCATGGAGGCAATTTTGGATGGCTTGAACACTAAAATGTCAAGAAAATTCAATTTTGTACATAATCAGTGACCATTTGCAGGCGAAGAGAAGAGTATTTTTGAAAATTTTACCAATGGAATAACTGGCTCAGTAACCAAGCCAAACAAATTTCAGTGATACATTCTCAAGTTAACACAAAATGGATTAATATTGTTAAATCATTCCCGGTCCCCACACAACATTCTATATAAGTTTCTGATTTTAGTTCATTAATCATTTTGCAATACGCTGGTGGGTTGTTGAGAGACATCTCATCTCAAAATATCTCATTTGTAGTTGTGCTTACTACTTTTACTTGGGGATTTGGTATTTCTTTATTCCAATGAACAAATTCTGTTTGATATTGGTGTCGAAAGCATTCCCTATTAATAGGTGACTAATACTTTTCCATGCTCGGTTTCATTCCACACATGGCAGTTCAAACCATTTCTGACCAGGAATGCGTTTACATGTACCTTTTCTTATGTAAAGACCTATCTACTATTGTAATATGGGTTTTCCGTGAATACATTAAGTAGGTCGTCTGCATGTATCTCATGTGAATTCCCGTAGTGTTCAATAGCAGTCAGTTTATTTATAGCATTGGGGCATTGAAGGTAAAATTGAATATAACGGGCAAATCTTTATCCCATTCAAACTGATTCGTAGGGCCTCGAAATTTCAAATCCAAGGAAAGGACTGACTACTACTAGTCAAAATCCGTAAACCAGTGTCATTACAGAGTTAGCATGTCATTACCAAGTGGATTAGATGTTCTATCCCAGATTACGCCCTCTCAATGGTTTGTCGAACCATGTAGTGGTAAGATAATGTCTCGAGCCACGTGTGCATATGGATTAATTATTGAATACAGTGAGTGGTTAACCATGGCATGATAATGTGGTGTTTATGACGGGTGAGCTGGCTAAAGCAGTCACTCAATATACTACTAGTCAGAATCCGTAAACCAGTGGCGTTTTTTAGGTTGTTTTTTTTACAGAAGTTAAGCATGCCATTACCAAATGGATTAGGTTTTGTCCTCAGGGAGAGGTAGAAAAGTGCCATCCTCGTCCGTGATGAAATCCTTCATATGTATGGTGCGGGCATTAAAGTTTCCAACATGTGTGATTTGCCCATTCTAGGAGGAATGTGTTATATTGATTTCCAATTCATCATATAATTTGTTGCTTTCCGATAAACTAAATGCAGAATGCCTACGACTGGCATACACCAAGCAAGATAAACTTTACAGCCAATTGAAAAAGTTTAAGATAATTTTATTGTTTAATCAAACTATGTAAGATAATATGTTGGGAGAGTAATATTATATTTATCGAGAACAGCTATACCACCAGTATATCTGAGCGACAGTAACAAAGACATTAAAATTAATATGATCGGCAGTTATATGGTTAGACGATAAGATTTGCTTCGCCTCGTGATGATCAAGTTTAGTACCAATGGACAAGTTACCTCTCTCTTCTACACACACTTAAGTTGTTGTTCTATTTATCATAGAAATAATCGTTCTCCGAATTCATGTCATCCTCCCGTGGAGAATACTTAGCCAGTGTACGTTATCCTTATTAGTACCATGAGGCGGCTGTAGCATAAGAGCGACGTTGTTGCTGTGTCCTCCCAATTTTGTTGAGTTGGCAGCTTATACTGATAAGAACGTTCCTGTCTGTGGGCACGGTAATTTACTTGGGGGTTGCTTCCTTTTCTATAGGAGTCCTGCTTGTAAGGATATTGTCTGTTTTTCATATGGATGTTTCCTACTATCGTATTTGTGCCTGCAGAGTTTAAATGAATATGATCACTTTCAAAGTAGGTAGGTGATGGTCTGTCATTGACCAGTAAATTACCATTGTCACCTATATAAATATTATCACAATTTCGTAACCGCTGTTTGACTGACAGGTTAGCTGGAAGTGTCTTAAATTGCAGGTCACAGTCACCACGGCCGGCTGGAATTGATATAATAATATGCATCTGGAAATGTCTATGAGCGGCACCGATTCTTCTGCACACTGAATGTAATATTCATCCTGATTATCCCCACGTTTTGAAAAAAACCGTCTGGAATATTATAATAGCCTCCGTCCATCTGTCTGTCTGTTGGTCTGGCTGTGCTGCCGTCTATTACGTTATCTCCCAATGGGTGGAATTCAACCAAATTTGGTATGTTGGTTACCCATATAATTGCAGATTATATTCCAGCATTTATATTCGGCTCCGCCTCAATGGAGAGCAGGAGGCTGTGTCCAAAGTTCAAATCTAAAACTATCCAGCATGCTATTCCCAAACCAAATTTGGTATGTGGTTTACCCCTATATTTGCGGATTGTCTGACAGCATTATCATTGTCCTCACCATTGAGTGGTGGGAAGTGGTCAGTAGATCAATAAATTGATTGTACGGCAACCCATCTGAAACCTGTGAACGGAATTCAACCAAATTTGTTAGGTGGGTTACCTATATGATTGTGGAGAGCAAGACGCCATTTACATTTTGCTCCACCCCAGATATTGTTGAAATTGTGAACACTGTTGATAAGATTCCAGATGCTGGCTCTGACAAATCGTTAATTGTAGAATTGTGTTGGAAAACAAAGTAAAATTTTGGGTTGATACGGGTTCATCTGTGAATATTTATGTGAGTAAAGCGGATATCATTCCTATGAACAAAATTAAGCCAGTCAGTATTTGTAGGCATTTTGTAGATAATTCTAAGACTCCGAAAAAGTACCCTGTACCATTCTGTGTTGTCAAGCACATTCGTAATCCAGTTGACAGTCCAAGTAGTGGCATTCTATTTGAAGATAATTACGATGAATGGAGAGAATTTCAAATGGGCACTTTCAGTTAAAGAGTTGAATTCTCCTGATGTTCTTGATCAATACCCGGATGTATTTGGTGGTCAATTTGGAAAGATTGAAGTAACCGTACATTTAAAGGAAGATAGTAGCGTTCTACAAATTGTAATGCTGCCTAGACGTGTACCAGTCATATTAAACGACACATTTAAGAAGGAATTATATCGTTCAGTTAATAAAGGCGTAGTAAAATCAGTTGACCAGCCTAACGATCGAGTTAACCTCGAAGAAATCATCAGATATTTGAGTGTACATTGATCCGCAAATGCTGAATCGAGCATTAAAACATGAAGATTATAAGTTAGCAATTTTAACTGACGTACGGGTAGGTCTACTGAAAGTGAATGTGTTTAGTAGCGCAGATTTGAAAGCCGGATTTTGGCATCTACTACTTGATGATGAATCAACTTTAATAACTACCTTCGAAACTGCATTCAGACGATACAGTTGGTGCCGGTTACACTTTGTGTTGTCTGTATCGCCAGATTTCTTCAGAAACGATTTGATCAAGCACATTTGTATGACATATGATATTCTGATTTATGTCGTCTGTGATACCAATGATGTTGCAATGGCTGATCATGATTCTAGGTTAAGAAAGCTTTCTCCAGAAATGTTGTGATAAAGGTATTAATCTAAATAAAGTTAAATTGAAACTCAGAAAAAGTGAAGTAAGGTTTATGGGTCATTTCATTACAGAACAAGGACTGAAAGTAGATCCTCTAAGATATCTGCTATAATAGATATGACACATCCTGTTAATATAGAGGATGTGCAACGATTCTGTGGATTTGTAAACTATTTATCGAAATGGCTACCTAGACTATCAGAAGTTATTGAATCAATACATAGTCTTGGTGGAAAGGGGCAGACTGAAACTGGGCCGGTGTTCAGGAAAACAGATTTAATAGCATCAAAACACTCGTAATTTATGCTATCGTACTGATGTACTATCAACAGGGAAACGAATTGATCATTCAAATGGATACAAGTTTGAAAGGTCCTGGTACATCAGTGTTGCAGGATGGACAGCCTATCACGTATTCTTGTCGCGCATTCACGCCAATAGAGACCAGACACACGCACACAAGTACACACACACGCACGCACGCACGAAATGTGTCGTCATTATGGGCTATAAATTTTATCAATATACATTTAGTTGCCGTTTAGACTATAAGCTTCTGTAAGTGATTGCGTTTAAGCCAAATGGCCAATGTTCCTAAGAGGCTGATTTGCCAGAGCGACTATGGCATAAAAATTCCATCGGTTACTCAACACTGAAATGTCCGTAATTACAAAGCTTAAAGGACATTTTTCACGATATGGTTTTCCTAAGATGGTAAGTAGTGATAACGGACCGCAGTTTATTGCGGATCAATTCGAAACATTTGCGACAAAATGGGTCTTTGAACACTTACCATCTAGTCTGTATAACTCGAAAGCTAATGGCAAAACTGAATCTGCAGTTAAGAGAGCAAAAGGACTTAAGAAAATCTAAAGATGCATGAACTAATCAGTATATGGCTCAGTTATGTTACAGAAACACTCACACTCAAGGTGACTGACAGAGTCATGTACAGAAACACTAATGAGTAGTTATACAAGAACATGACTACCCTCTTCAAACTTGATGCTTAAACGTAAAGTTCCCATAGATGATGGTTGTAAGCTGCGTAATGTGTAGACAATAACAGTATTACAATCGATCCACTAAAGAAATTAAACCACCAGATGAAGGTGACGTTGTTCATATGAATCTATCAATTATGAAGCGTGTCATACAGATCTTTTAACCCAGCGATTAGCCCAACGTTCATATGAAGTACGTACAGAAAATGGAGGCGTACTCAGTTCCATTTACGGAAACGTAATGAACAGTTTGGTGAATCTTTGTTGTGACCATCGATGTCAGATGTTCCATTACAGACAGTACACAGGGATAATTGAGTTGTCATCCAGGATGGCTTTACCAGATGTGACCAACGAGGTAGTTAGCATCAAGAGACTACTAATCCAGTTCACGATCTATCACAGAACCAGATGATGTCGTGAAATGGTGGTATCATTAAAGTACCAGCTAAGTACACTGTAATCTTTAGCTGATTATATGCTTTTCTTTTGCAGGTTCTAATGACATGCAATCTTAAAACGGGAAGGGTGTTGCAATATTATAACGTGTGTGTTCAGCTTTAAGTCTAATTACAGTTACGAGTTTATTTAAATCTGTGAGTTGTTTATTATTGTCACGATTTGTTCCCACCTCTATTCAGGTGCATTCAGGATTGTACAAATTGTGATTAATTTTGTCAAATTGTCTACAATTAAAAATGGCTTTTCAGCTTTAATCTATGTTTGTTGTTGTTATCATGAAAGATTCTCTCGCAGTGTGTTTATTGCATTAACTCACATATTGTTATTTAAATCTTGGCATTTTGACATTCTTATTCAGCATGTTCTTGATTAATTTCTTGGAGAAAATCTAGGTAGCATGGTACGTTATTATGCTAATCATGTGTTGTTTTCCTATTGTATTTCCAGTTTACGCATGTCACTCACGCGTTGTGTCCGGGCATCTGTCACCTGTACATGCGTTCCGTTCTGTAAGTATATAGTCACGATATTAGTGCCTTTTGACTATCTTCAGAATCGTATAGGTTCTCTGATCCTGGATGTCTGTGTGAACCCAGTTTGATTGGCCTTCATTACTATGACATTATTACAATTGACGTCCACCAAGTTCGGTGGCTGTAATACATTGTTGATAAAATGATGTGTCACCTCTCAGGTGATTACTATATTGAGGTTTTGTATAATCTGTAATAATTTTATAATTTGTGAGTTCTCGTACTTCTATATCACTTGACCCACATCATAGGCTATTATAATGTTTGATATGTGTTTGTGTTCTCAGCCTGGGCATATATGGAGTTCAGTCTATCTATCACCTATTGCCATGCCATGGAACCTCTACTGGATCGTCACCGAATTGCGATTGCATCGCAAACAGACTACCTAATCTTGTCATTGAACTGCAATCAGACTGAATTGTCGTCGCTCCGTCAACAGACTGGTACCATACTGCTTTCTTACTGTCATCGTACTGATTTCACATTGCCATCGTACGGTCACCACTCTGTCATCGTACTTAATGCGTACTGCCAACTTACTGATTTTCCACTACTATCATACTGATTCTCCGCTGCCATCCTACTGAATTAGAACTGCCTTTGTGCCACCATCACTCCGCATTACTGGGTGTGGCTGGAACCAGTCTAATATCAATCCACACACAAATATCCTGTGTAAGTAGTACGTATCGTTCCATGTACAATTCTTTGCACGAATATATCAACCCTTATCTCTGTCCAACTTTATACATAATACATTTATTTAATTAATTTCCTTTTGAACTGTTTTCAGTATTGTTCATTGAAGGTGACTAGTGACAAACCCGTGAGTTTGGTAGAAATAATTCATCCTTATGATGCTTACTTCAGTGCGTTCTACTATCGGAAACTTGATAATCGTCTACAGATCAATATCAACGATAATACAGATGTCGAAATAGGTTGATATGTCCAACCAGTCAGTACTCAGAACTATAGAATCTGCATCACGCTGTCTATGCTGCAGAGTTTATCACTTTGGTCCAATAGGCCTACATTATCTTCAAACGTCCAACAGGTATGGAAAAGTTGGGAAATAAGAATGGGAGATAATCTAGGCACGTAATCACACATGAACTGTACTATGTATATAGTTTGATGTTTTTGCTTAACTAACATGAATTAAACTGTACAAATCTCAATTGCCCTTGCCTCATAAGGGATATTGCGGTCGATACTGTCCGTCTATCAAAAACGACTGATCCGATTTGGCTCAAATTTTAAGACAACGAAGAAGAATATTGGCTGTTATCCATAACCCAGATCTGAATCAAATCAAATTCGAGATATCTCGGAAATTGTAGGTCCGATTTTGCTAAAAATTTTAATAGACGAAAGGCTGTGATGATGCACTAGGATTCCACAACTTTCGGCGTGATCAGGAAAATCCAGAAAACTATTCAATGTTACAAAAACAGTGTGTGTGCGCGTGCGCGCGTGTGTCATATTCGTCAATTGTTTACGAATTTGGTGACAGTGTGGCTAACACGTTTAGCATTTCTCTGATAACCATGCGGGTGTCAATTGATCCTTCCTTGGTGAGGGTGTTGGTATTGAGCATTGAACCTGAGTGACGTCTGTGAATGACTAGGACACTAGCTCATTACAATACATATATTACAATGAGCTCAGTTATATAATGATGCGAAGATTAAATGATAGATGTGATTGACGGTACATATACAGCCACAATAAACACACATTTTACTAATCAATTTTAAGATAAGTTCAATATTACCAGCATAACGTTGGTATTTGAAGTGCATAACTGTTATGTATATCGAGGCTGTAACAACCCAGTTTAATGTCTAAAGGAAAAAAAATCACGCACTTTTAGAGAGGAAAGTGGTTTATTATGCCATTACAAATGTACATTGCGAAACTTGTCAAATTGTAGACTCAACCTGAAAGGAAAAATCAAATTTAGTTTAATGTGAAACAGGTATTCATGTAGGCTGACGTCGTAATCAAATACGTAATTAAGTCCGTCATAAACGCTTAATAGTCCAAGTTGTAGTCCAAGTTGTACGAATTGTATGTCTACTATTTAATAAACATTCTGTTGAAGATTTTGAAACTAATTTGACTGGGCGCTGTTACTGCAGCAGCACCCAGTCAAATTAGTTTCAAAATATTCAACGGCTTACCAGGTGTACCTTTTCAGGAAATTGAGATTCATGCAGTGCATGGATCGATCGATCCCAACACGGGCAAAGCGTGGGTGGAGCTTATATAGCTAAAACTGGATTCATCTATTGTCGCACCAGTGTTGATTATGCGTACATG
The DNA here is from genome assembly GCA_034401795.1 of Chaetoderma sp. LZ-2023a. Lineage (NCBI taxonomy): Eukaryota > Metazoa > Mollusca > Caudofoveata > Chaetodermatida > Chaetodermatidae > Chaetoderma > Chaetoderma sp. LZ-2023a. Next base: position 37,599,635 of record CM067362.1, on the reverse strand, counting down.
ATGTGTCAAGGCATCTGTAACCTGAACTATTTTACACAGAGATCACAAGTTTATCAAGCATTGTTTATCAAGCATTGTTATCAATTGCTTTAGATAATTGTACGGAATTGCGGTTAATGAAATATTCAGACACCATGGATTAGTCTCATGGTGTGTGATTCCCATACTACCATACAATTATACTTCTCTTGGTCTGCAACTTGACATTTCCCATTACTAATACAGAGGCCGTTTTTGGCCCACTTGAGTGTTAAAGACGTAAGTCAAGCTACTTACCACATCTTACACCAATACTTTCGTTGATTGTGCAAGGATATCGCAAACCATATGAGCACTGCCCTAGATTTGCCTCATATCCATTGCAAACTAACTGATCCAAGACTATCGGTCCTTGACCGCGGCCAAAGGGCGTCATTGATAGTGTAGTCGCATTAGCTGTCCTATAACAAAAGAATTATATTAGAGTCATGTGCTTCTTGAGACTGGACCGCACGCACGCACTAATAAAGTAGCTATATAATTACAAAACACATGAATGACGGTTAATAGAGCAGGGATGAGGGTTTTCCTATTTCTTTTTATAAGAATCCTATTTTTCTCTAACCAGATTTATAGGAAACCCGTTTTATAATTTTGTTGGCCATATTTACTAGCAGAAATAGTGTAATCTTTTCCCTTTAATGGTCATATTCGCCAAGAAAAATGTGTTTAGTGAATGTTCACTTGCAGGAAATGATAGATTTTTAAAGTTTTATCATTAATGACTGGCTCGGTTACAGAGCCAGTCATTCCAGTGGTAAATTAAAAAAATACTTCTTGACCTGCAAATGGATAATTCTCAGGACTATTGCATAGGCTTTTTGACTCGCCTGACAATTTAAGTCTTAATTTGGTTAAAAGATGGTGAATTCAAGAAGTACTGACACTTCACATCGAGCAACTTTCCTGTTGTGAGATCGATCACATCCCTGCTAGTGGCATCATATGCTTAATGTCAAATCTGAGACGATTAGGTCATCGTTGAAAAACGCAACGTGGACAACGTGTAGCCCGACACGATAAACAGAGATCAAACTACCCATTCCAAGGGCCAAAAAGATCTGCGAAACGCGTACTTCCATCGAAATGCTACAATAATAACAACCCACCCTGAATAATGTCAAATGATACAACTCAATAAATGACTAAATACAATATACCATTCCACTTTATCCACCCATGATATGATGTAATAATTAACTACGCAACGTGTAGAATGACATCATAATCAATGGCGTCATTATGACGCCATGAATGACGTAGATAAGTCATAGTAGTAGTAGTAGTAGTAGTAGTAGTAGTAGTAGTAGTAGTAGTAGTAGTAGTAGCAGTAGTTTATTGCCACAATAGACCATCGGTCCTTGAGTGTACAGTGGTACAATTATTATTGGCCGATAACTAGAAAAACACGCACGCACGCACGCACGCACGCACGCACGCACGCACGCACGCACGCACGCACGCACGCACACACACACTTATAGGTTTATTTACATAAAGGTGTAATTAATGCATTTATGATTGGACATCAGAACGGATAATGACAATGTGGCAATAATAAATATAATCACTTTAACATCCGGTTAATAACTTAGTAATGTGTGTGTTGGATGTTTCGAACTTGCATGAAATTGAAGGTACTGATATACATTAGCCATTAACCCATTAATGACTAAATTTCTTCAAAAAATTTAAATGCTTACTTATTGAATGCCCATTTCCAGGCCAAGAGAAATCCACTCTTGAAAATCTACCACGAATGAATGGCTCGGTTATCGAGCCAGTCATTCCAGTGCCAACTCTTCAAGAATAGTCCTCTCTTGGCCTGCAAATAGACATTCGTCAAGATGCCTACAGAGGCCGGTTTTGGCCGGCTTCGTCGTGAAAGGGTTAACAGACGGGATGAGGATAGACCAAATTCAATTTTCTCACTGAAAATGTCCATCTGCAGGCCAAGAGAATGCTATCCCCTAATATTCACCACTGGAATATCCAGTTTATGGGGTCGGTCATTCCAGTGGGGAACCCAAAAAAGGAGGCTTCTGAAGATCAGTGCAATAGCCATTGCGCAAGACCATCTCTCCTCATTCCCTACCAAGAAACGAAACGAAAGGGAAATGAGGAGTGCGGCCCGGCTCATACATTCCATTCCATTAATTGCCAGTCTCCTAATAAATAGACGGAATTTTGAGAAGATTGACGATTCAACGACGCCCAAACCCGGGAGACAGTCCATTGGAAAAACTACGCATTTTCAAAGTCGTCTATAAAGATATATCTATCTCCTATATTCAAACTAGTACCAAACACTGTCATGTGTTTACCCCCACCCGACCCCTCATTCATATCTCGCCCCACCCCCACCACATTCCTCCATACACGCACACGCATACACACACGAACACGCTCATGTACACGCACCTCAAGCACAAGACTGGAGAAAATGCTCATGATAAAATTTCCCCTCGTAATTTAAAGGCATGATATGAAAAAGCTGCTAATTTTCGCGTAACAGGTATATTATTACTCTTAAGCAGTTACGTTAGTTTGAAAACACTAGGTTTCTTATAATAATAATAATAATAATAATAATAATAATAATAATAATAGGGTTTTATATGAGGTTTGCGTAGATTAGAATACATTGGGCCTATTAGTATAAAATGATATTCATCTTCTATGTCATCTGTACAGAAAGGACATGTTCTCTCAGCTAACGCTGTTTGTTCCCATCTACCTGTCTCAATATGGAGCTTGCGCGATGCGGTTCTGAGCCTAGTAAGAGCATATCGATGTCTGATATTTGTTACGTTATCTAAATAACATTTGTAAATTAATGTATCATCAAAGTAATTGTATAACTTGGTTTTGCTATTTAATCCCAGGTCTCCCCTCCACTCTTTGCTTATATTGTAAGATGAATTCATTTTGCTAACATTTCTACCTTGTGATAATCAGACGTCATTAACCACCCTGACTAGCATATCCTGTAATTTGCTCACCCAGTTATTGCAATGATTATTTGCCTCCCAATCCCTATATAAAACATCATATCCATTTCCTGCAAGCTTATTTTGTTGGCAATCTAATATTTTGAACTAGTATTTCAGCATCCTAATTTCCCTAGTCAGAATCAATGGTACTCTTCGTAATTCACCGTAGACAAAACGGGTAGATGTATTTTGCTTGACAAGTACGCCACGAAGACGGACTATGCGTTGGTGTATGAATTGTATGTCTACTATTTAATAAAGATTATGTTGAATATTTTGAAACTAATTTGACTGGGCGCTGTTGCTGCCTATCTTACCTGTTTAATTTTCTGGGAATTGATAGCCGGGAAGTTCAGAGATCTATCGATCCCAACACGAGCGAGGTGTGGGTGGAACTTACCCATATAACATGTAGACGTTGGCATCAGGTTGGCAGATCGCAGTTGGCATTACAACGTTGGCCCAATGTTGGCTGTATCAATTGTTTGCCAACTTTGGGCCAGCATTGGAAATTTCACAGTAAATCAAACAAAATCAACATAATATTCACCTTTTAATTGTTAAATTGTTAACTTATGCGGTCTGGTGCGCTATTTTAAATATATTCATAGATGTATGCCCGTATTGCCAACGTTGGGCCGACGAGCAAAATTATATTAGGCCAACGTAGTGGTAAACGTTGGGCCAACGTTTGCTCGCTATCAGGGTAGCTAGAGGTGGGCGGGGCTTAGCAAAAACTGGAAAGGTCCATTAAATAAAGCAAAGTTAAAATAAATCGTGATCATTAATACAAATTTTTCCCACCATAATCATGGTTGTGTAACTTTATCCACCCGTGATATGACGTCATAATCATAATCTACAGAAAACATATATACTTACGGAAATCCTAGTTGTCGACAGACGACCCGAGCCTCTCTAGCGAACCAAATATCATCACAGACTGTCCCCCAAATTCCGAATAACTGAACCTCGAGACGCCCCTCATGCGGTGTTGTGCCATTCACTAACCGGACATCAGTTACAGTCTCCGCATCTATGGGCGGTATATAAATATTTATAATAAAAAGGGTTATTGGACTCTAAAAAGCGTTATTGGATTCTGTCTAACGGTATTATTGGACTCCCAACGCTATTTATTACGTCATAAGAATTTTACGTCTCCGTGGTGTATGACGTCATTTTATCAGATTTGTTGCATCACGAAAACATAGTATTACTCAATGTGATATTACGTCAAAAATGAATTGCTAACCTGTATCATTTGGTAAACAGTAAATTCAGCGAGCGTGTTGCTTTGAATCATTTGTTTTCTAATTATATAAATATAGGTGTGTAATAAATAGATCATTTAACATTTCCGAGTACAATATGGATTTTTTATTGTACTCGTCCACAGCGTCTCGTCCAATACTAATTTTTTTAAACAACGTGTACAATAAAAATTCATATTACACGCGGAACTGTTAAATAACCTAATGATATATATATATATATATATATATATATATATATATATATATATATATATATATATATATATATATATATATATATATATATAATGTGGTCTGCTTGGTTGAAATCCATTTACGGTAATGCCACATACGAGACCCTTCCTTTTCCATTGCCACTACAATAACAGTAGATACGTATATAATGCTTCCCAGCTAAGCCAGTTACGTGACCTAAAACTTATACCCTACTTATGTATGGATCCGATCAGTCACTCAAGTATACGACGTCATAATCAATTGTGTCACATGTAGGCTGACGGAAAAATCATTTTTGCATATTACTCCATCATGAACATTGACTAGTCCATCATGGGTATGTCTTTACTATTTAATCAAAATTCTGTTTAATATTTTGAAACTAATTTGACACGGTAGCACCCGGTCAAATTACTTTCAAAATATTCAACAGCTTGCCTGTATAGTAAAAGTTGGTGAAATATGCGGGGTATAAGTGCATCATTCAGTCAGAACCGTAGGTTGTACACAATGACCCTTTCCAGATTATCCATCCATCATATGGCGTGACAATCAAATACGTGACGCGTAGGATGACGTCATAATCAATTACAGCATGAATGACTCGATGTAGTGCGTCTTAAACGTTTAATAATCCGCCACGTTGTACGAGGTATGTCTTTACTGTTTAATAAACATTCTGTTGAATATTTTGAAACTAATTTGACATAGGCAGCAACAGCAGCACCCAGTCAAATTAGTTTCAAAATATGCAGCAGCTTACCTGTATAGTTTTCTGGAAATTGAAATTCAGGGAGTGCATGGATTGATCGATCGATCCCAGCAAGGGCGAAGCTTAGCTAAAACTGGGAAGGTCCATGACACGTGTAGCAAGATGCGCGAAAGTTATGATCCTGATTGACAAGGTACTAAAATGTACTACGGTAATTCATTGATAAAAGTGCACATTATATGAATTCCTCCAAGGAATATTCCGACGGGGTTCAGTCAAATTATTATACTGAAAGCCACTATGCCATTGCAATCCGGGATTGAGAAGGTTTACATTTTCTCAGAAAATAGCTTCTATAATGTTCCATAGCAAAAGCATATTTCGTCTATTTAATGCGTATAAGCGTACATTAATGTAATGTTTGAGAGTAATATATAATAACATAATAATAACTTCACTTGAAATGTTATTCGTCATTCCCCGAACATATTTTGAGACTAATTTGACTGGGCACTGTTTCTGTCTATGGCAGCAACAGCAATCGGTCAAATTAGCTTCAAAATATTCAACAACTTATCTGTATAATTACCCTTAAAATGGGATTCTGAGAATTCAGGGGTCAAAGTATATACATCGATCCCAACACACGCAAAACGTCGGCGGGTCATAGTTAGAAATGGTTGTGTGTATTCGGTTTATTGTGAATGTTTGTCATGATGTCGTCAGGTTAATTTGGTGAGTGTTGTCACAAGCTCTTGCAGTTAATGGAGGAACCCAGTTTTTCAATTAATCATATGGCGTAATAGCAAACTACGTCATATGCGGACTGACGTCATAATCAATTATGAATGACTCGATTTATTCCTTCTTAAACGCTTAATCCTTTCATGACGAAGCCGGCCAAAATGTGCATCTGTAGTGGTCTCGGTGAATGTCCATTTTCAGACCAAGAGAAGAATATGTTTTGAAAATTTACCACAGTCATTCCATTGGTAAATTTTTTTTAAAATAGTCTTCTTAACCTGCAAATGGACATTTAATACTAACCTATGCCCATGCTTTGCCCGTGTTGGGTTCGATCGAACCCTGAATTCCCAGAATGCCAATATCAAGGTAACTATACAGGTAACCTGTTGACTATGTTGGAACTATTTTGACTGGGCGTTGTTGCTGCCTATGACAGTTGTAGGCAATTAGTTTCAAAATACTCAACAATGGTTAATAAATAGTAGACATACAATTCGTTCACATGACGGTTAAAAGTGCATCATAGACTTAGCGGCGTTATTCATTTTGGTTATGACGCCAGCCTACATGTGACGTATGATGTCATATACTTGAGTGCCAGATCAGATACAGCAATTGATGATAAGTCGACAGCTACATACATCCAGAGTTGACTCACCACATGCAACGCCAACGTCCTCACGGTGTACACAGTTATGTACGCCAATCGGCAGAGTGCGGCACTCATTTAAATATGCTTCAGTGCCATTGCAGCGTACATTATCAAGTAGGATAGGATCTGTACCCTCGCCGAAAATACTGGTCCGAACAACCATAGAATGCGAAGACCTTGTAGTAAAAGAGTGGTTTATTACGTTATCAAACTATCAGCGAATCTCAAATCTTAGTATAAGTAGCATGATGGCGATAGGAGAATGTGGATTTCATGAAACGACCAACACATCCATGGATATTCAAATAATATATAGTATTCATTGAATATTTCATTTATAATATTGGCAACGCAGTACATCATCATCATCATCATCATCATCATCATCATCATCATCATCATCGGCTGCAGCAGCAGCGGTAGTAGTAGTAGTAGTAGTAGTAGTAGTAGTAGTAGTAGTAGTAGTAGTAGTAGTAGTAGTCCTGCGTCAGTGGGTGCAGTACTTACTGGAAGCCCAGAGAACGGCACACTACTGTAGCAGCATTATTGGTAAATACATCATCACAAACTGTTCCCCAAATGCCATTAGACAGCACTTCTAGACGACCCTCTCTCTCGTGTCTGCCTCCAGATAGTCGTACAGCTTCGATTTCTCTCACAGCTAAAATAAGATTTCTTGAAAATGTATTCAGTATTCTTATATAAGCAGATACATATAACTTACGGTTAAAATTCATTAATGTGTGTTGCATGTGTCAGTAGTGATGTTGCTATCATTGCGAGTGAGGTACAAGACTACTTTATAGTAAACGTGTAAAAAGAACCAGATACAAATATTTTTAGAGAGTAAACGAGTGTGAAGATATGGTAGGGAATGACAACGAGTTATTATTCTCTTTATTAGCTGACCTGACTAGAATGCCCAAGTGAGCCTTTGTCGTAGCATCCGTCCAGAGTGTGTCTCTCTGTCTGTCTGTCTGTCAACTTTTTTCTTTAAACGACCTCGTCTCAAGAGTCACTGAACCTATTTCAATTATATTTGGCAGGAAGGATTCTTATGGCATGTAGGTACAAGTTTGTTCAAACAAAGCCGATCATCCAATTTATCCAGCGGCCATCTTGGATTTTGTCCGGTTTTTTTAATGTCTAAAAATCTCCAAACTCGCTTGCGGGTCGATTCAAAATTCAGGAAATATCATCTAGGGCCGGCGCTGAACTAAGTTTGGACAAGGGAACTTGATAATTTGGCAGCCATCTGGGATGACTGTTTTCACAAATAAACAACTTCTCCAGAACCGCTGGACACATAGGGACAAAATTTGGGATATATATTTAGGGACTAAGGGCCATTAAGGTTTGTTCAAGGGAGGTTGAACCTGTCGGATAAACGATTTGGTTGCCATCTTGGATGTTTTTCTCGCTGAAAGCTCCCATAATAACGCAATAGGAAATTTAAAATGTCTGCTCGAGAACCACTGGGCCGATTTCAAGTATATTTGGCAGAAAGTATCCTTAATACAGTCCAGCAGAATGTTTAATAAATTTGTAAATCACCAAAGTTATACAATTATGACTATTACTGTCGGACATTTGACCATTTATGGTCGGACTTAGGTCACTTGATCGTGACGTCAGCCGAGTGTGACATATTTTGAGTATGGCGTCATATACTTGACCAACAGATCGGATCGTTCCATTGACCATAAGATAAATATAATCTCAATCTCATTTCAATTCCATATCAAATTTATCTTATTGGTTAGTAAATTTGAGTCAATAAAAGTTGTTTCAATATTAAATATAGGGAGCCATTTCTAACTATGCCCGCCCATTTGTAGCTTAGCTCCGACTACTCTTTTCCACGTGTTCTGAATTCCCAGATTCCCAATTTAAAAGTAATTATACAGTTGAGCTATTAACTTATTTGCCTGGATGCTGTTTTTAGTCTCAAAATATTCAACAGAATGTTTTAAATAGTAAATCCATCAAAGACATACAATTCGTACACTGGACAGACTTTTCAATGTTCATGACGGAACTAGATACGTCATTCATTATGCATTATGATCGTGACGTCAGCCTACCCGTGGCGTAATTGAATTTGAGGTAATGTATTTGAGTGACAGATCAGATCTCTCAATTGATTAACCCTCGTGATATATATAATATCAAATGTGCCCCTCTATTACACACGTGCATATATGTGCACTAGATATATGGAGGATTGTCAAGATGGTAATAGTTTATGAACTGCTCAAAATGTGTGTAGTGAGTATGATTAGAATTCATGAGTCCAGTTCCTCCGTTAATCATGTGACGTCATAATCAACTGTGACCTGTAGGCTGACATCATAATCAGTTGTCATGAATGACGTAGCTAAGTTTGTCATGAACGCTTAATTGATGACGGACTAAGCGTCGTTGTAAGAATAGTATGTCTTTACTATTTAATAAGCATGTTGTTGAATATTTTGAAACTAATTTAACTGGGAGCTGTTGCTGCCATAGCACCCAGTTAAATTAGTTTCAAAATATTCAACAGCTTACCTGTATAGTTTTCTAAAAAATTGTGATTCAAAGAATACAGGTATCGCGTGGGTGGACCTTAGGTCGAGATGGGGGAGGCATAGATAAAAAAAATTCTGATGGATTATGGGTCAAATGATAAGCAAGAAAGAGTCTTCAGGACTTTTTGCCTGCCCTTTGAAACATAAGCCAGGTTTGGTTATGAATTGTATTGACGGTACCACTGTGCATTGGTAATATACTATTGATGGAATAGTTACGTACTGCGCGGTGGCGTACTTTGTAGTTGGGCTGCGCTCTGACATATCACCTGAAATACCAATGCATCACATTATAGAGGTTAAAGTTCTCGCATCCCATTAAATACATTCGCACGAGATATAAAATGCCTGTGGATTTCTATGTAATTTACCCAGTAGCTACTGGATGCCATATTTGTCGCGCCTATTGTCTGTACAGACCGGGATTAAAAAAACAACAAAGTCACCATCTGCACGTGCAACTGGTCATTTGTTATGTCGCCTGTATTCGCGACAGTACATATTTTTAATACAGGTCAAGCGCATGTGTATCAATTTCCAGGAGAAAATACGAAAAAGCTGTTGTATACTTTGACAATAATATGCGGGAAAGCTATTGCTCTCAATGACAGCAACATCATTCAGTCAAGTTATTGTCAAGCTAATGGAGGATTCCAGTTTATCCATCAATCATATCAACTACGTGGCGTGTAAGATGACGTCATAATCAAATACGTCATGAGAAACGTAGATAAGTTCAGGAGCTTATAACTGATGACGGACTAAGCTTCGTTGTACAGTCTAAATATTCTTAAATAATCATCATAGCTTTAAGTTGAAACTTGCTGCAGATTTATAAAGTACTTCGATTGAATGTTGTTACTGACTAAGGCACCAGCATCGTGTCAAAGTCTTGTTCATACAATGAGATGGCTTTCAATATCTCTACCTAAGCATAGTGAGCAATGACTTATATATGCGTTCTCGCCAAGATTAAAAGAAAGTTATCAAAGACGTTTCGTTTGGAAATCGTGCATTGGTTAGAAATGTGTTGATCGAACAGAAATGTCCACACACGGTCCGAAGCGTTTATGCTCGCTGACAAAGGACCATTTGACGTATAGACGGGAACTTTTCATTGAGAAATCATTGTCTGTCCAAACAATTTATGAATCCATTTCATCACTCAATCAAATGACGTCATAATCAACTGTGCGATGTGTCTGCGGACGTCATAATCATAATCATAATCTTAATGATTCGATTAAGCCTGTCTTAATGCTTAATACTCCGACACGTTGTACGACTTGTATGTTTTTGCTATTTAAGAAACATGCTGTTGAATATTTTGAAACTAATTTGACCATAGGCAGCAACAGCACCTAATCAGATTAGTTTCAAAATATTCAACAGCGTACATGTATAATTTTCTGGAAATTGATAGTCAGAAAGTTCAGAGATCGATCGATCCCAACACGAGCGATGTTTGGGTGGAGCTTAGATTGGCGGGGCATAGCTAAACTGGAAAGGTCCATAGACTCAACGAACATGACATCCAATAGTTACAACGAATATGGAGTCCACGCATTGCATGCTGAGTAAATTGCAAGAAATCAACAGGCATTTCATATCTCATGTCAATTTTTTTTCTACTTAATGGGACACGATAACTTTAAGTACAAGTTCAGTATTATGTGTGTTAATCAACCAGTGTGCCATATGATTAATGTTCAATATCTCGCGTGTGAAGGATCGAGCTTCCAGGGGATATTGTAGTCAGCCCAGACAATAGGTTCAACTAAGATGCGGCTGAGATCTACACTGGAAATCTAGAATTTTACCTAGTAAAACTGCTATTAAACAGCTGCACGTGTAACAAGTAAAAGTGCTTATAAATCATCTGGTGAATGGTTGTTATGTCAATTCCCAGCGGCTGGCCCATCCACATTCATAATGCAACATATGGTGGTGGGGGTGATCCAATTACAAAGCCTAGACCACGGTAATTGACTTGTTTTTGCTCAAGGAAAACTATCTTGTAATCAGATTTCAGTATCTGTTCAGAGTGGTTAGTCCATGTAATTACAGCAAACCCAAAAGGGGTGGCAATGCTCGGTGGTTTCGAACACCGCAGCCGTTTGGTTGATGAACTGTAGACATAAGCAGGCAGTAGCCTATAAAGTTGCTGCCCGACAAAATCAGTGATAATTATTACATAAGTGTGTTGTATCTGCGCTTACATGGCAACTAATAGAGCAATCATATCTGTCAGTCAAGTATATGACGTATTAATTAAATACATCACAGATAGGCTGTAAGGTTGCGCGGTATGCCATACTATCAAACCGGTGACGATGTAAATTTTTAAACCGGTTTGAACCATGTATCGATTTTATGGCATGGGTGGGTCCAATGATGAGGTGGTACATTTACTATAGCCATATTTAATATTTGTCGATAAACACATAGCATGTATTAGTGGGTTGTCGGGAACTTTGGAACTATAATTATATTATATTAAATTTTTGTATACGCATCAGGAATAATGTATATAACATTCATTTCTGATTACGTCAGTAATTGGTAAAAGCTAGTTTCTTACGGACTAAGAATAATAAGTGTTCAATTTACAATCGATTAATTCTAATGCTCGAGATTTATCATTTGTTTAATCATCACGAGTCGAACAACGGGGTATATAGGCCTCTGCCTAAATTTGTGTTAATCAGTTAAAGAATGGGCTATTATTTTTAGACTTAGTTGAAAATTGTTGGTGTCACGGCCAGCATCAGCTTTCAGTCAATTGCTCTCATTTTAACAATCTGAAGAAAAGAAATCATTTAGTCGTATCTTTTACATTGGTTAGATATCACTGTAATAATGATTTTGGCCCGTTACAAGGGGTGGTGGAGGCGTGGTTAGAGCATACTCCTATCGAATTAAGCATATTACCAGTATATAATGCGAACTGACATCTCTGGTCAAAGTGGTCGTTAACATGTGATCTTCGCTTTAGTGCCTTACTAAACATGAGGTGGGCGACCTAGCTCTGCTAAGAAATACAGCACCAATAAACACTTATGGTGTATCTTAATTGTGACAATTTAAAAATGTGTTCAGATTGGCAGAATGTTTGAACAATTAGTGTTCTTAGATATAGGTAATCACGTGATTTTAACAGAATTGTGATAATGAATTATTCACGCAGCATGAGACTCATCCATTGCACGACAAACAAGCGTCAATCATGCACACACGAATTAAGGAAAGAAATCATTTTATACCCAATTAGATTATGTTAACACTGAACCCGAAAGACCAATAGAAAGTCATTCATCTATAATTTTATAAATATTATCGTGTATGATTAAATATTTCGAAACTAATTTGAATGCGATTTGGTGCGACAAACAACAGCCGCACTTGTACAGCCAGTGTGCCATTCATCATAAGCAATTTAGTGGTAATAGAAAATAACGGAAATGCTGAGTTTTGTATGTTCAAATTGGTCCGCGTTTTAACCATTTAATGGACAAATTTGGACAATAAAATTATAATTTTCTCATGGAAAATGTCAATTGGCAGAATGAGGACGATTAGTTTTAAAAATTCACCGCAGGCATCTTTGGTTTCGTTATCTAGAAAGTAATTTCAGTGGTAAATACAAAAATATACTACTTTAGGTCTGCATATTGACAGTTCTCAAGACCACTACAGAGGCTGACTTAGCAGCAATACTTGTAATTAAAAAAGATTAATCAGTACTTGCTAAACCCGAAAATTAAACTGGGTTTTTCGGTTTGAGCATGATTACGGCGGTTTGCAAACTGTCACCATATTGAACGGGCTTACAATGTGAGATCGGTATATCACGCAGCTCTAGTAGTCACAAATAAAATACGTCAGGAATGGGGTATCTATGCCCGTCAGGAACTCTTAATAGTCCGCCACGTGTACGAATTGTATTCTTTACTACTTAATAATCATTCTGTTGAATATTTTGAAACTTAATAATCATTCTGTTGAAAATTTTGAAACTAATTTGACTGGGCATTGTTGCTGCCATACACAGCAACAACACACAGTCAAATTAGTTTCAAAATATTCAGCAGTTTACCTGTACATTTGTCTGGAAATTTAGATTCATGGTTCGATCGATCCCAACACGGACAGAGCGTGGGCGGAACCTAGCTGGGAATGGGCCTAAAATGCCTAAAGCTTTGTGATACAGACTTAGGAATGCAGGCCGGAGGGGGGGGGGGGGGGGGGGGGAGAGATTAGTTTCGCTTTAACATTATCATACAACTATAACTAAAGTATACAACATACAACACCGAGTAAGAGAACAGCTACAACAGCGGCGTTCATCATAATGAAGATACTTCTTTGAGTACAGTTCGTATGATACTTCTTTGAGTACAGTTCGTAGACCTGAACTATGACATGATATAACATACCTTTTATAGTGAGATGACCGTTTGTCACGTGGTGCTTTTACGTGGGACCTAAGTAGTCCAAATGGCGTAGGCGCTACAAAAGATAAGAATAAGTGTGTACCAGGTGAAGGTCACAAGGACTCATCCACTCTGTGCACCCATATTATAGGGTTTTACATCTTTGACTGTGTAACACTCTATAGTTGTAAAACATGCACACTTTGTCCGGTTTCTGGTCGACCGTTATGTTTAGCTTGACTAACACCATTGAAACCACTTTGCCTCATTCACCTTTCCAGAGTTCTGACCTCGTATGACGTCATAATCAGCTCCGCGCGTGTATGATGAGAATCATTACGTCACAAAGGGTTCTATATAGACCGTCATCAAATCTCAGAGTCCGACACGTTGTATAAATTGTATGTCTTTGTAATTCTTTGCTGTTTAAAAAACAT
>CM067362.1:37569062-37585062 GCA_034401795.1 Chaetoderma sp. LZ-2023a | reverse complement strand
GAGACACGATTCATAAATCTGTGACCTATTACTTGTATAAAGCTCCCACTAGTGTAATACCGGAGTGCTATTTTTCTGGGGACACTTATTCTTCGGTGAGTTTGACGTTGGATATCGTCTCGAATGAGATCGGTAATAAATTGTATAGATCTTCAACTAAACCTGTTTCACGCTCTTAATTATCAAAGCTCTCAAGATAATCGATTCTGTGTATGCCGTCTCCCACGTCACTACGTTGCTAAATTTGCGTGCTTTATGATATAAGACTGGTATACCGTCTCTCACATGGCCGCAACACATTGAAATAATTAAACTCATTCTTGCCATCGCAAATTGTAATGTAGTGCTACTACGTTGCTAAATTTGCGCGTGTCTGGTATAAGACTGGTATTAAATATTTAATACACCCCGTGGATGTTTATTAAAAATGTATGTCTGTATTACAGATTTAGGTCTAAATCTCGATTTAAAATGTAATATACTTTCGAACAACCGGCCTCAGGTTTTGAGCATTACCTGACACCCCAGCTTTAAGCAGCTTCTGAGTTATCTGTTTGCCTCGCATCCTGTAAATATTGAGCATGCTAGCGGTGTACTCTGTCACTCCTCACATACTGAAATGTGGAGCATGTTGAAGATTTACTATAGCACTGCCTTCACATACTGAAATACGAAGATGCTCTATAGCACTGTCCTCCCATACTGAAATGTGGAGAAAAGCAAACATGTGCCATGACATAGTGTCATAGAACTACCTAGCAAATTAAAAACTGACAATCTATGAATGAATCTAAAACAAAAGGCCACCCACATAGCATATTGACAAAGCACACAGCTAAAGAAAATTGGAGTCCACTTTGTGACAGCCAACCTGGGATCACTGCTATGCAGTACGGATGACATTCCTGCACACTGTGTCATGGGAACGGCTTTCCAGTCCATATTTGACCATGCCAGAAGACATACCCTCACAGAGTGTAAATATAAAGCCAGGAGAGGACGTAAGTGCATACATCTGTTAACCCTCTGGGCCCTACCAAGAATTTACACAAAAGTGCTAGAAACCCTACAGCCAAAAGCTAGAAACTTGCTTAGAAACCTAGCCAACTATATTAACTATTCTTGGCAAAGTAACAGATCACTATATATAAAACTATATATCATTAGAAAGGGCAATAAAATACCTTTAAGTATATATAAAATTTGTATGAATAAAATATATTTTAGTTAGTCAACGTGCCTCTCAAAATGGCCACACCTTATAGGATAAATACATTGGTCTATTTTTGCAAAGTTTATCGAAGTTTTTTTTAATTTTACAAATGCCATTGATAAATTTGATCACAATGGTATTAAAACTAACAGATACCAAAGTTTCGTGAAGGTTTTCATCCGATAAGATGTGAAAATGGCATGATTTTGGGGGGGACGCCTCATTCAATGTTGAATAATTCCTTTATACATAATCGAACACATACCAGGTTTTCTCAGCGTTGACAGCGAATAAATGGCAAATTTTATGCTATGTAGCATTGCTGGGTGCACTCAGCCGTTTAAAAAGCGAACGCGGATGTTTTACGCTAAGATTCTATAGCATCGGACGTCTTTTCGTAGCGGCGTCCCAAATAGGAATCGTTTATCCTGAAAGATCGCGAGAGAACGACAGGAATTTGTAAAATTGTACCCGTATCTAATATACGAGTACCAAGCTCATTACCCGTTATTGGCAACACTGTATTGCGTACTATAAGATTGATGCGTCTGATTGGTCGGGAACACATGAATATTAATTCTTCCGGCAAGATGGCGACACGATCAGCTGTTTTTTAAAATAGTTGTGTGTTCAAATATGTCAATCTATGCATATTTCTTGTACGCCACAAACTAAAATGTAGACAGATGACTAGATTAACGATATTGCCAATCGGGAAGTGGGATGCCGATATATTTGACAACTTTCGCATCTCAACTCGGCCTAATTAATGCTAGTAATTTGAAGAGTAAGTTATCTCGGAAATTGTAAACAAAGACACGCATCGATGATTGAGATTATCGGATTGTTTATCTATAACCTTATTGTGATTTCGCGACCCGAGGTAAACAAAATTGATTTATATATTATTGGTTCAGCTGCTCTGTTAACACAATCTATAACTTTCTCGGTTAAATTAGTCATTGAGTAACTGAAAACTTACAAGTAACAGCACATTTACTAATAATCATTGATGACTGGAACTTACTAATAATTCCTTAGAAAACAAATATTTCACTATTGCCCTGGTTATAAATCCATTTACTGTGTGGCCAGTATCCTTTGATCAAAGATATAGAGAACCAGGGCCCTGAAATAAACTTGTGTGCCCAAGATCAAAAACAATTGTCACATTTGAACCTGAAATTCCAGAACTCCACATTTACAGTCATTATAAATGTAAGATGTTGAATATTTTGAATCCAATGTGAAGCTGGTGCTGCCTTGGCCAGTTTAATTAGGTTCAAAATATTCAACAGAATTTTGAAACATTCGTAGCAAATTTATTATTCGCTCTTGTCGATTGAAAAGGTTAATCCAGTAACTAGTAGTCATACTCCCTCCTTGAACGATATATGCCCACCATTTATTATATTATTCATTTCATTTATGCGCTAAAAACTGAGGGTGGTGTATGACCATAACACCCATTGTCGGGTCATAATGTTTACCAGTATATCCTTTAGTCCGAGTCTGCTCTGACTCAACCTGCCCCTGTGACAGATATTTGGACATTTCCCTATGACCTTGCGCCGTACATGTATATTGTTAACCATTTAACATTTGAGTCAGACCAAAACTGCTGCAGTTGTCGAGGAAAATGTAAATTTTCTGACCAAAGTAAGATTATTTTTGAAAATGTATCACTGGAATGACTTGCTCTTGGTCTGCATATGGGCATTGTCTATGAGAAAATTTAAATTTTCATGAAAAAATTTGATTGTTAAAGTCTTACTATAACACTTCTAGAATTTGGATATTTCTAATTTATCCTTCCTATTTTTGCAGGTGACTGATGGGCGATGGCTTCTAAACTCTAAACGGACTCAGTTTTTCCTGCTACGCCTAATGGATCTACTAACATGGATTTTATAAAAAATAAAAATTTGATGACCTGTGTTACTCTATAATCTAATTTCTGTATGGAAACAGTATATTTGAACTAAAACATGATGACGTACGTTCGAAACATGATCAGCTACTACACACAACAATGGCTGACAGCTATGCCGGCGGCTGTTCTGGATCGACTGCCGACTGTTATCAACCGTATTCCTGAGGGCTCAGCTAATGTGCATCTCACATAAGCTCTATGTATCATTTGAGAGTGGGTGGGATTTGAATCAAATATCAATAAATTAAATTTAATCTCTTAATTATACCCACACGTTTTGAAAAAACTGCAGGGATATTACAATCGCCTCCATCTGTCTGTCTGTCCATCCATCTCCTCAGAAAGCTTTTGGTAGAATTCAATCAAAATTATTGTGTAAATTACCGATATGCTTGTGGATTGGGAGACACCATTTACACTAGGCTCCATTCCCAGAGGGAGCGGGGGGGGGGGGTTGATGGAAGACTGTCAAAGTTAAAGGAATATAACCAAATCTGGTGATTTACCATATCATGGCCCTATGGTTGTAGAATGTGAGACAACCTAATACATTAGGCTGTGACACTGCTCGGGTCGGAAGAGGCTGATGGGGGAGGGGCAAAACGTCAACTGAATTTGTTATGTGAGTAGCATAGACAGCAGAGTGAAATCTACACAATGTAATGTGCACAAGATCAAGGTAAGAGATGAATTGCCCATATCTCATTTTAATGGGAAAAAATTAAAATTTATAAAGGAAAGCTGGTGAATAATTTAGAATTAGTTTGCCTTTGCTGACCTGGTGAGTTGGGCAGCAACAGCTTTCAGTCAAATCAAAGTACTTGAAATTGGTTTCAAAATATTCACCAAGTTAGCGGTATCTATGGTTACCATGAAATTTGGAATTCAGGATTCAAAGTATATAAACTGATCCCAACACGCGCAAATCATCGATGGAGCTTATGTAGAGATGGGCGGGGCATAGCTAAAAAATTATCCATTAGAAAATCTAAATTTCTGCTCTGTCCTTCCTTTTGTCATTTCCAGTTTTTACTATGTTTAACCCTTTCGTGACAAGTCCTGAAAACAATGTGGCATGGCAAATGATGGTTGTAGCCTAATTTCTTACATTTTAGTATAATGACTGAATTAATTATACCTACCAACCTTGTCTCTTTGAGTCCATTCATTATCCCCATACCTACCTTGTCTCCTCGAGTCCATTCATTATCTCCATGTTTTGAAAAAATGGGGATATAATTGCCTCCATCCACTTATCTGTATGTCCATCATGCTATCTCCTCCCAAACAGTTGGGTCGATTTCAACAAAATTTGGTATGGCGGTTACCCATATGATTGCGCTTTGCAAGACAACATTTAGATTTGGCCCTGCCCACTGAAGGTCAGGGGGTGGGGTCCAAAGTTCAAATATCCAAAAAAAAATGTCATATTTTACTCCCAAACTGTTGTGTGGAATTCAAAGAAATTTGGTGTGTCGGTTGCCCATATAATTGTGGATTGCCTGAAATTTATTTCTTTGGGTTGGAGAAGGGGTTAAAAGGTCAAGAAATTTATTGTAAGCAGAGATTGGAGTCTTCCAGATTTATCTAGATTTCTGGATTTTTCATAGACCACTCTCGCACACCAGTTGACACCCTCTCCATGAATTGAAATTAAGCCAAATGAGCCACTACGTTCAGATAGGACTAGTGATTACTAGATTCTACTTTAGCCCTTCAAATTTTCTATATAGACCAAGGGAAGACTATTTTTGAAATTTTACAACTGGAATGACTGGCTCAATTACCGAGCATTCTAGTGGTACATTTTCCAAAAGTATTGCTCTGCTAATCAACATTTCTTAAGATCACAGCAGAGGCATTCATTAAAGGGGTGACAAATGAAATTGTTACCATTGGGCTGGTCATTGTATTAACCCGGGTCAATTTCTACTAGCCTCTGGCTCATGTTAATTTTAACTCCTCTCACAGATCACTTCCTCTGATGACATGCAGATTTTTCAAATCAATCCACTCCAGTCTCTGTGTAATGAAACTAATTCAAACAAATTTGGTATGTGATTATGGAGTGCAGAGGATACGCCCCCAGGGATGGGATGGGTAAAGAGGTCAAAGTGGTGAGCATGGGGATTTGCTATAATGCGTCATCGACCAAGCAATCTAGTTATCACTCGCTTACCATCATTGTCGAAGACTTGATGCTTGATAAATAACATTATGAACAGGAGTAATCAGAGATTGTAAACCACCGCCGAGACCACCCTACCGTTTTTGTCATATCCAAATTTGTTAAATCTTTATGTATAATCACACAGATCACAGCCAAAGTCTGGAAACCCTTGTTTAGGTTATATTGGTTTGTTGTGTTAAAATTTTAAACGAATCGGATCAGTAGTTTTTTGCACACACATACCCCCTTTCCCCTTAGGGCAAGGGTAATAATCCAGGAATGAATAGCAATAAAGATCAAAAGTACCTGCAATCTAAAGAAACAATCTGTTGAGTATATTTTGACAAATTTAATTGGAATCTATTGTTGTCCAAAACAACACCAGTTTCCAATCAAATTGTACTCGATATATTCAACAAATCTACTATACATAGTCCAGTCTGATTACCTAAGATGAGATTCTCTCTCTCCCTCTCACTTTGAGTAAACTTTATTTGATATTTACACTGATAGCTTACAAATAATACAGTATCCAACCCTTTAATACGCAAGCTTTACCACTGGAACATGTCACCTAATGCAGCAACATCTTCCAGTCCAATCGATCTCAAAATATTCAACAATTTAATCACCAGTCCTACTAAGTAATATTACAATGGCAGCTTATACAATAAGTGATTCGAAATAAAATGGTACAGTAGATTTACATCAAGCGCATCAGATTTAACCCTTACCACTCTTATGCCAATATTCTATCTTTTAATGTGCCAATAGCCTGGAAAACTGGTACTGTTCTACTTCTGCTAATAGAAACTGGTGTACATTTTTTAACAACTTTGGTTTCGTAGATGATGTTGCTATCTATGACAGCAACATCTTCCACAAAATCTGTTGAGACAAGAACACCAGTTCTTTTAATTTAATTTGAAAATTTAAAATTTTGACAGAATGGTAGGGGTTAATAAAATAGTGCAGAAGATAGAATTACAGAATCATCATTTTCATGAAATCTCAACCAGATAACTGTCCTATTCGCCATATGATCCTGAAGAAAAAAAGAGGAGAAACATTTACAAGATTAAAGAACAATAGAAAACGGAAATAAAACTGGAACAGTCAACAACGGTGATTTCAAATGGCAATAGCAAGCTAATATGTCTCATGACTCGCATTACTTTAATAATGCATGTTACGGGCCCGTATTGACCCAGTAGCGGCCCCATAACATGCGGTATCATGATAGATGATTGAGGAACAGAAATTAGACCGTAGACGCACGACAATATCTCCCTAGAAGCTAAATGACGGGTGTGATATAATGGTATTAATGGGCAAGCTATGTAAGGATGCACCTTAAATCTTGTAGGCGTCAGTGTAGCTATTCAGCTGTATGTAATATTTTACCGACGCAATTATAAATTAGGTCAGACATTCTCACTAAGCGATTCCGGCCATCAAGGAATCGAGTACTCGGTTAAATAAAGGAATCGACACACTATCGTTGACGATTTTACGCTAGGAATTTCATTCACAGAAAACTATTTATATTTTCCCGTAGAAATTTGTAAACAAACTGAATTGACCAATCAACAGTGGATTTATAAAATTCAGTCATCTGACGTAATGTAACGCTACGTTTGATTGGATAAAACGCCCGTAATGCTTGTGTATTTAGCGATCGAAAACTGGTGCTCTTAAAGCCGTCCAGACGGCGCGTAGTTCTCTACGTCAACTTGTTTAAAAACGTCCAGACGGCTCGTAGGTTTATTTGTACGCTTTTTGCGCGCCGTCTAGACGGCTCGTAGGTTCCTTAGGGTTAAGCTTGCTGTGAAATAACCAAGAAATGAGGACTGTACACTCAGGTCAAGTATGGGCTTTAGGAAGATAAAGATTTTGGCTGAGGACAAGACACAATGGGCAAAGGCCTAGAAGGACTGATTGCATCTGCATGATGTTTCTACTACTACAGACGTATATATATATATATATATATATATATATATATATATATATATAATCTCATCATCATCAAACTATCCCCATATGCAGAATAAAATGTGCCCGAATTAAGTTTTTATGTTATGAGGAACCTGTTATAGGGACTACGTCCTTATATTCTTAAATGTGAAGTATGCTGAAGATGTAAAATTGCACTGCACAAAATTAATTTCTGACTAGACAAAATATATTTGAATTAAATTGATGTTGCATATAGTGAGAAAACAATTATAGGTACTACGTTGACACATTACTAGTGGCATTGCAAATGTCCTCACTGGCAATATAACGTGCAGATTCCTGATTCTTGGTATTAAATGTATGGGTGTAATTTTAAAATAAAAATGATGCCTTCGAAGATATTTATCATTACAATTTTTTAATGATTACATTATAGGCGTATTGCTTTAAGATAACACCAAGTTCTGAATGCTCTATAATAGGACACTAATATGATTTAATACTTGAAATCTATGACATGTAGCTGTTAGTTAGTTTTATGTGAGTATGGACCAACTGAATAAGACGCTTTAAAATCCTAGGGTTAGGGTTAACTCGAATGATATTAACACATTACAAATTCAACAACTGTTCTTTGATAATTATTTTATTTTCATTATGTTACAATATATGTGCCGTGTGGTCATTCCTTTGCTGCAATTCTCTACTCATGGTACAGTACAATAGTACTACGTATTTTCGTAAATAGTATATATTCTATGGCTTGTAGTAATACACTATATAATGACGTTGATATTATGGTGGTTCTAATGTTCTCACCGTTACTGTATCGTACCACAGAATGCAGTGCATAACTATTTAGTTGTAAGACTAAACTGTAAATAGTTAGCTACCAAAGCATCTTTCCTACCAGATCTTAAGTACTAACTGATGCACCGGCCCTAAGCAGAGTCTGAATTATCTGTTTGCAATCCGTCCTGAATATATACATGTATCACTGTCTTCATATACTGAAATATTGTGCATGCTAGCGGTGTACTATAGCACTATACTCGCATACTGAAATGAATAGCAAAATTGTGCCATGACATTATGCTCACATACTGAAATATGGAGAATGACAATCACGTGCCATAGAGCTACCTTACAAACTAAACTCTGAGAATGTCTATGAATGAATCCAAAACAGAGTTCACCCACATACCTTCGACAAAGCACAAAGCTAAAGAAAATGATTAGCCACTTCATGGCGGCACACCATGGAGGAAAAGAAAATCTCACTGCTCTGCAGTACCTTCTGACGTTTCTGCTCTGTACGCTGCCTCATGGGAAACATAGCTTTCCGGTTCTTCTGGAAGCTGTGGATTCGTAAATCAATGAGATCCTTGACAACAAGACTACATTTGTACAACACAACCTTTTATTGTTGATGCTGTGCAATTCTAACAGCAGCTCCAGACAAATCTGATGCTTGCCACCGCAAGCACCATCACTGGGCACCGATGGTCGGACAGCATAATGTTTAACTATGCACTATGTGTAATAAAGTGTCGCTGTCCATAAGAGTGGCTCAGCAAAGATGGTGCCAAAAGACACAGGTGCATGGAGACTTGATAATTCACCCTGCTTGGGACAACTAAGTATAAGGATCTGAGAGGTTGTCGTTGCATCACTGTTAAGCGTTTCAGAAGCGGATATTCAGTACACTCTTATCAAGTATGATGAAGGCCAAGAAGGACTGATTGCAGCTCTAGGATGTTTTACTACTTTAGCTGCAGTACTAGCATCATATGCTGGCATATGGAGTATGCTGAAGTAGTACAATTGTATTGCCCAAAGTAAATATCTGAATAGATAATCATGCCAGAATTTCATTGCTTTTTGTTAGCATTGCAAACGCTCATTGCTATCACAGTACAAATCCTTGATTCTTGTTATTAAGTGTATAGGTGTACATAAAGCACAGCTTCAAATATCAAATTAAAATGGCTTCTTCAAAGATGTCTGTCGTCACAATTTTTCTAATGATTTCCTTTTAAAGATAAATTGAACTATTTCCCAGTTTTGAAGGCTGTATGATAGTATAACGGAGCTGATTTCCTCGTATTTCAGACTATGGGGGATAAGCTTTGGAAATAGCTCTGCTACACTTCAGGATGAGCTAGCGGGTGGACCCTTCAATAAGCAATACACAAAAGTGGGTCTTCAGATTTTAAGGTATACACTTTTAATTACTTCTAACGACTTCCCTGATGATATTCACTGTTAACTAATACAGTTGTATATTTAATACTAATAGTCCTGTCTATCTTGATCTAATGGCGATATGACTCTTTTCTATCTAAATTCCTAATTGTCTATGTACAAATTTTAATAGGTATTTGTACACAAAATTTACAATAATATAGGAAGCAACAAACTGCCATATCACGACATGACATGAGCTGAAACAAGATAATTATGTAATTTCCACAACTAATTCACGCTGTCCTAATCAACACATGAACTGGCATATTAAGAACCATTATTGTTGGCTTTCTAGTGTCTAATGCCTTTTTCTGATTGGTGACAGCTTCGCTGCTCTCCTTTTGAATACAATAATTGGTCCCCAATAAAGACCAATCTAGTATCAGTATTCGGGTCCTCATGGATCCTTCCCAGCTCAGGCACGAGTTTTTAATTTCTATAAAGTATGAATGGTATGCTGTGTGGCTTTTCGTGGACAAATTAGCGAACTGGGGGAAGATGTGATGGCAACTTCTTTGCTGTAATGAACAACGATATCACATGTAAGCAATATATCAGATCCAAGTGGCTAAAAGCTAGTGACACATTTATTCGATAGTCTCATCTGTTAAAGACATGTTCCCAACCAATTTTGGGAAATACTTAGCCTATATATTTTCTTTTATGACAAATGATCCCAACAATTGATCCCTCCCCTCCCATCACCGCTTCGTTACTTCACCCCGGCTGTTCTGCATACACCTCTCTCCCTTCATGTTGTAGATATCGGATTGTCTTGTGGGAAGTCATGACCCCGCTAGATGTCTTATATTTACGAGTAAGACCAGTGAAAATGCGAAACCCCATCGAAACTAGAGTTGAGTATTAGCTAGGAATGAAAAAGGACCGACGGTTCTGAGTTGGTGGTATCTGTCAATAGTTGAAGAGGAAAAGTTGCACGCACTTTTATAATGTTCAGCAGTCGTTTCGGCCAGTAGTTTAGTAAATAATCGAGTGAAAAGAATCGATAGGAATCGATAGGAATATAGGTGACAGACTGACATTAGTTGTTGACGGTCGGCATTCCGACTCCCTTAAGCAAGTACAACAACACCAGCTGGCAATGAGATCATACAGCTCATGTGCTTATTAACGTTCGCTTCCTACAGGCTTATCCAAGATAGGCAAGGGACAGGACAGAGGCATTGTAGCGTCCTGTAGGAATTCATAACACAATCGAAATTTGTATATCAACTATATGGCAATCATAGAAAGGCATGCTACAACAAGGTTAGCTGACAGATCGCATTAAATCAGAACCAGCCAACACCGCTTTGACCCTGTTCGATGGTATCTCCATAGAAGAGATGCCCAGAGTTTGATTAGTCGAGATGACGTCATAATCAAGGAGCATCGAATCAAACTCTGTGGCAGAGAAACCAAAGGAATAGTGTTAGGAAACTGGAAGTTGTATATTAGAGGCACTTTGTCTTTTAAAGGGTAATCTTTATCATCCGTGGTTCCGGAGCAGTCGTCGCTTCATTATCGAAATTTACAGTGAATATATTGGAGTAACTGTGAATTGTAGTAGCTAGTCTGATAGCATACCAGCAACCGTTGAGAGTAATCAGTCGAGTTAGTGTTAGAGTAGGATAGATTTGTAGTAGAAGATAGGTTGTTTGAATTGAATCGTATCATACTTGCATTGCTTAAAAGTTATCATAATTCGTTGCGACAGTGAAAGTCGTTACTTGTTATATCAGTATTAGGGTAGCGAATAAATAATCCAATATTTATACAAGTAGAGAGTTAAGTTGTGTTGCCGTAACTGCGCATCTTTCTGATAAGTCAGATAGGTCCAGATTGCTATATAAATATCTTCACCAGCTTTTATGAGTGTGGTATCCATTCAGTTGGCTTGTATTGTGGTTGGGGCAGGGTGTCTGTCTGTGTATTTGGATTAGATAGAATTCTACATGGATATCCTGATTGGTACTTGTCCGATTTGGCTCATATTTAACAAAGAAAGGTTGTGACTGGCCACTTAGGATTCAGGGTTAATACACCTGCAGAATGAAATTCCATACATTTCCCAAAACTTTTCCCATAACTTTTCCAGACTTACTTTATCAATCTCCAGACCAATGGATGAATCCTATTCACCAGGCAAGTATGAATGTCATAATCAATAACATATATCGTTTGACATCATAATTGACAGATAATACATGTAACAAGTCATGAAGCCGGAATAGTATGTCAGCTGTATGAATTATATATCTTTGATAGGATCCCTATTTAACCCTTAACACTCTTATCAGCCAAAAACAGCTTATGTAGTGGTCTTAAGAAAATGTCAATAACAGAGCCCGTCATTCCAGTGGCAAACTTTAAAATAGTCTTCTCCTGGTCTGCAAATTAACATTTTCTATGACAAAATTTAACTTATCTTGAGCAAACTTGATAGTTAAAGGGTTAATAATTATTCTTTTGAATATTAAAAATCTAATTTGACTTGGTGTTGTCAAAATATTCAACAGCTTACCTGTATAGTTACCTTGGTATTGGGCTTCTGTAAATGCATGGTTCAATCGACCCCAAAACGGGCAACCTGAAGCATTGGAAGAGCTTATCTAGAAATAGATCCTTCTGTATAACAAAATCTCCAAACCATGTTCATTTCAAAACTATCAAATTTTATTGATAGCTCATCCCATTATCGCTCATTGTCGTCACATTTCCTGGAAGACACCCTTCTAGCAGATTTGTATTATGTTTTTTGCCGGTGAACATGAAAAATGGTGGTAAGTGATTGCCTAGAGCATTTTCACATGCCAACAGTGTTGTTATGCGTGTTCTGAGTGATGTGATGGATTGTGCATACGTTGATGTGTGTTTTGCAGCTATGATCTTTGGGATGTGTTTTATGGAAAATTCTGTCTCATCAGCGTTGTAAGTCTTGTGTGGCTTGTTATGTAGATCGTATTTCACTAGAACTTTATCTAACTCCTTAAAGTAGTTGTCAAGTGCATCAGATGTTGATTTTGATCGACTAATATCAAGCGCTTCAGGCTTGATCAATTTAAGCTGTGGCCACCTTCCCATTACCCCATGTTGCCAATTTTTGCTTAAAATTTCACTTGTACCAAGCTTTAAATCGCTGGCTATGTTGCCGCCTGATACTCGTAACTGAATTGGTGGTAACCCATGGCCAATCTTAGCCATGAAGATCACATGATTAACTAGTTCACGTTCAGTATTCTGGCAGAAAAAATGTCCTGCCCGAACCAGTAAGAGTATGCAGAATTAGTCCTTTAACTTTCTTGAAGGGTTTGATGTGATATACATTTGCGCCACCTTATACAAGGCATCATATGCTGATTGCATATGCCATTTTCATCTTACCAGACTAAAATGTAAGCAGAAGAAAAGATCTATATAACCATTAAGCTAAATAGATCCTCTTAGCACATATTTTCTGTTAGAATAAAAATAATGACATTAGAATCAAATCAATGCATTAAAGTAATTATCAAACTTTTTTAATGTATTGCAAACTATTTTTATATCAATTTAATGACATTGTGTTATGTCTCATTAATATTTTATATAAATTTAATCAATCTTGTATAGTGTGCCTCAAATACCACCACCCGTAAACATGGCTTTCGAAATATAGGGCATGATGTTTATAACATGGCACTACCTGGAGTTGAAATATTTCTACTATAACTCCTGGTGATGCCGCTCAATAGCTGGATAAGAATATACATTTCCTGATTGAATTTTTTTTCACACAGTCATTTTTAAAATGGGTATCCACCATGTAAGTGAAAATGTGTTTTAAGCCATAAATAATTGTCAAACGTACCTGAATCGACATTATGAGTAGCGGTAGAATCACAACTTCAAATGTAAACAATCAAACCAGTTTTCGCATGTGCGAGCTGTCAACAGCTCGTGAAAAATATTGATTACCACAGGATTTGGGATCCCACGGAATTAGAGTACTCTACCCTACTTTTGTTGGAACAATTAGGATTCCTGACCTTATATGCCTTAGGGCATGATGCTAAAAAAATCTCTAGAGTGATAAAAATGGGAGGACAAACGTCTGCAATCTCGGAATGCTCTTGTTAAACCTTTATCCATTACAGACCAGAAACTAAACGAAATCTAGGATTTATTTTTTCACGAGAGAGTTGATACTTACCTCCCTAATACTTTTTGATATTGCTAAATATCGGCTTTCACTCAATAAACACTCAGATTAAAACAGTTAGGTGCCCCTACTGGGCAGGGAGTCAGAGTGTAGTCTGGCGGATGCCAGCCCCACCACCGCGCATGCGCAGACTAGCACTTCCTCTGACTAATTTATTGGCTGACACACATGCAACTATTAAGAGCCTGAAGACCGAGCCTCTGTGGGGTGGAGAGGCCGGGTCCGTATCTAGGGAGGTAAGTATCAACTCTCGTGAAAAAAGAAATCCCAGATTTCGTTTATTTCACTTCAAGAGTATACTTACCTCCCTAATACTTTTTGATATTGCCAGAATTCGACAGGAGGGAGGCGAGGTCAAAAGACCAGCTCATCCCTATACGCTTTTCTGCGTTTAAGGCACTTAAACTTCTGAAACTGTGTGAAAACACAGTCAGGATTTGACCAACCATCGGATAACACAACCGATGTAAGAGAGATGACCGAATGTCATATGCGCTCCCCCCCCTCCCCCCCCTTCCAGGGAGGAAGACTCGAATGACCTCAATGTCCCATACGCTCTCTACGTACAAGTGCCATGTACTACAGGACAGAGACGAAAAAGCTCCATTTTCGTATACTCTCAATAATGAACCACATAAACACACAAACCATCATCATGCTAATAACAACGGGTAACGTGACCATACAATCAACAATGGACAACACATGAACAAGACTGACCTTGTTGAACTTGGGTGCTGACATCATCTTCCCAGTGGTGAAGACTGATGCAGTGCCAAAAAAGTGGTTGTTTCCAATAATTAATTGTGAAATATATAAGCAATGAGGAAACCTCATCAAATAATGTACACTTAGTTATTTTTTCAAAATCGACAAGGCGAGAGGATTAGAGGTGTCACGGAGATAATGGTCTGTAAACTTGACTCACAGTGCCACTGAGCAACCGACATAATGTCATCCACAGGGACCCCATTAAATAGGGCAGTGGATGTCACTACGCCGCGGACACTGTGAGCCTTGGCCACGTCAACCTGCTTCCCGGTGGCGGATTTATGACAAAACTGAATACATTCTACAATCCACCTGGAAATGGTGTCCTTCGACGCCCTGCCATGGGGTTCAATATATGACAACCATAACGCTGACTGGTCGGTGCGCCACTCCAATGTACGTTGTTTGTACCGGAGCAGCGCCCGGACGGGACACCATGCTTCAGAATTAGGATCATATCTAGTTAAAGCTGGCAAAACAATAGGTTTACCTGGATATTTCAAAGACTGATTCTTAGCCAAGAAATTAATCCTAGGTAGCAGCTTAAGGCCTTCCCCTGTAACCACAAAACGGTCATCCTCGGCTGATAAGGCATGAATTTCACTCCTACGCCTAGCCGAGGCCGCAGCAATTAAAAATACAGTTTTAAGAGTTAATAGTTTCATAGAAATGGAACTAAGTGGTTTAAAAGGCTTATCACCTAGTACTTGAAGCACTAGCGATACACTACAAGACGGATTCACCGGGGAATTCCTTGGTCTTAGATTGCCCATGCCTTTAATTAATACATTTAATGTACTTACTTCATCACTTCCCCTCTTAGCCAAGCAAGGAATAACAGACACTAAAGCTGACTTATAACCAGCAATAGAGTTAGGCTTGAGGCTATAGGCATCATACAGGTGACAGAGGAAATCAGCTACTTCCTGAATAGATGAATCCATTGGATCAATACATCTTTTTGAGCACCACTCTGCAAATCTGTTGATTTTATAATTATATGCTCTGGAGATTGACCCCCTCCTGGCTTTAGCCATAAACATGGCTGCTTGCTCAGAAAAGCCCTCCTTAATTCTAGATTCCTTGACAACATCCACGCAGTCAATCGGAACATTGACGGATTGTTGTGAAGGGCCTTGCCCTGGAAGATAATGTCGTCCATCAGAGGCAGAGGAACCGGATTGCAGACCAGAAGGTCCAGCAGATCCGTATACCACGATCGGCTTGGCCAATCCGGGGCGATCAGAAGCACTTGGCACTCCTCCTGCCGGATTTTCTGAAGAACTTGGAATCAGGATTGCTGGAGGGAATGCGTATGCATACATTCCCGCCCAGCTGATAGCTAACGCATCTGTTGCGAAAGCGCTTGGATCTGGAATCGGAGAGACGTACGTCGTCATCTTTGCATTCCTCTTCGTTGCGAACAAATCGATGTTGGGCTTCCCCCAATGGTCGAACAGACGATACGCCACACATTGATTTAGTCGCCATTCCGTGGGTAAAACA
>CM067362.1:37547562-37568562 GCA_034401795.1 Chaetoderma sp. LZ-2023a | reverse complement strand
ATACTGACCACAAACCCCCTAAAGAGCGTGTTTGTGGGAGAAGTTAAGAACACGAAAGTGCAGCTCTGGGCAGTACTGATTGCTGAATACGGATGTAAGATAGAATACATCCAAGGCTCGAAGATGATTACGTCATACCTGAGGTAGACGAAGGCGCCTTACCTCACGTTCCTTTAGCGGTATATGACGTACCATACGAGGAATTATGTGCCGAACAAACCAAGGAATACCCAGAGTTATTTAAGAATACACCGGAGGAGTACATGGTAAATAATGGCATATTGTATTCTTTAATTCCACCTTCAGCGTTGGACGCTGAGTACCCCCAGAATCTTACTACCTACCCTGTTCCGTGAGAAGGTGCTCCGGAAGGCTCATGAACGAGCTGGTCACAAAGGTCTAAAGAAGACCATCGGTATGGTAAGAGATTCTTTTGTCTGGACATGCTTGAAACGTGTACGATGTGCCAGGTCAACCGACCTGTCACTACTCGACCTAAGTATAGAGAGATGCCAATGGCCAGTTATCCAAGTCAGATAATTGGTATGGGTTTGATTGGTCCACTTTTAGAGTCGAGCAAAGGTAATAATTACATCATGACGGTGATCGATCACTGCTCTGCGTGGGCAGAAGCCTATCCGATTGCAGCTAAGACATCTCAGAATGTTGAGGATAAATTCTTCAATGAGTATGTCGCTCGTCATGGTGTCCCTGAGATTCTGATTACAGATCAGGGTAAAGAATTCTGTTCAAATTCTTTGGAGCAGCGATTCCATGAACATGGTATTGATCATAGGCGATCAAGTCTGTATCATCCACAAACTAACGGACGTATCGAGATCCAATCGCACTCTTAAAGAACTGATCCAGAAAGGTGTGAACAACGAATCTCGTGCATGGGAGGATGAGTTGGGCGCAGCTTTAACAGCGTACCGCAGCACTCGTCACTCCACGACCGGATATACGCCATTCTATCTGACGTATGGTTGACGTGCAAGACTTCCGTTTGCTATTCCACTCGATGCTTCGCATGATCTTGGTGAGAGACTAACTTGTCTCAATAATGCCCTGCTGCGCGCTCGAGGAGAAACGGCCAAGTCTCGAGAAGTACACCGAGAACAGATTAACAAGCGTGCAAACGCTGGTGAATATAAGGTTGGCGATTCAGTGGTCGTAAAAGCTGAAGAGAGGATGAAATTGACCTCTCGCAGTGACCCTGAATAGGAGATCTTTAAGATCAATGGACCCGTGGCCCATGTCCGCCATCAAAGGTCTGGGAAGGTGCGCATGCTTAATATATCCAAGCTACGTGTAGTCGACTCAGAGATGTGCTGGGACAAAGTAAGACCACGCCCTATTCGTAACCCTGCAAAAGGTACGAAAGCCTGCCATCATCCACGAATAGTACCATTACCCGAGTCCGTACCTTTGCCGGTAACCGACTCCGACGCAACACCTCATAAAGTGGCTCGTAGGAAGCGACCAGCTTCTAATTGGGAGCCGAAGGTGGGTAAGGTGGTCGACATGGATGTAGATCGACCTGGTACGAGTAATGATCCAAAGTATGAGTCACCGATGGATACATCAGAGACTCCTCGTACTGTAATGATGGACACCTCGGAGGATGTACCCGAGTCTGTCATTGAGCCAATGGAAACACTTCCATCGCACGCCTACTTTCTGCGCAAGCGCAGTCATGCTCCTGAGTTCAGCTCAGACAGCAAGCGTGTTAGGATTGGTGCATTTGGCCGATCTCTATACGATGACTTTATCAGTCGCATAGAAGCCGTTATAAGGCGGCGTAGCATGAGATAATTTTAATCTCTGCTTAATGGCTAATACTAGTAACATCGCATTTGTCTAAACGAATCATGTATACACTACAGTTTTGCGTAACATTAGCAGTAGTCAGTTTAGTGTACGGACTGTGTAAAGATTCCAGTATTCACAAATTACAGAATGGAGTAATGATAACAAACCATCAGAAGAGTTCTGTAATACGAGCTGAATGGACAGTAGTAGTGTCTATTGACCACCCGTATTTACCTGCTAGATTTCTGGAACGATTAGCAAGCTTTCGAGTGCTTGTTGCTGACATTGGTCTAAAGACTTCGTTAAGTGGCAACGACGTTCTCGGACTACAACATTGTATAAATATTATCAAAAAGATTGCCATTAGGACACAACAAACAAAGCTAAGTCGTGTCACTGGTCGGCAAATGTGTGGATTGTTTAACTTCGTAGGTGATATAGCCTCATCCCTATTTGGGACAGCAACATCGAGTGATATTGAAACTATCAAGAACATTGTTAATACTGCTATGAAAAATATGAACCATTTGGTACATTTCTCTAACGACTTAGCATCCCATGTGAAACATGCTTTCGAGGGAATTAATATTAATGTAAACCGGATTAATGAGATTACGGACAGTTTGGTCGATTTGACCAAAAACGTGAGCAAATTATTTAAGATACACGCTTCACGCCAAGCAGATCTGTATGCGCTGGTGCGTCTTGGTCACATTGTTGATTCGGCCGAAAACGTGGTATATAGTTACCAAAAGCTAGCAGCACGATTTCATAGACAGACAGCTTATCTTCTCTACAATTGGGGAGATTAACAGAAGAACTTTTCAGTCCATCTGATTTAGCGGAAGTTGCTAAACAAGTCAGTGTAGGAAACCGATTGATTCGTCCATACCAGTGGTACTACCGGAACGTTATTGTGTCTCCATTATGGAAAGACGATTCCCAGTTGCACTATATTGCAACTTTGCCATTAATCGACGGTGGTAATTATATCGAGTACAGG
The DNA here is from genome assembly GCA_034401795.1 of Chaetoderma sp. LZ-2023a. Classification (NCBI taxonomy): domain Eukaryota; kingdom Metazoa; phylum Mollusca; class Caudofoveata; order Chaetodermatida; family Chaetodermatidae; genus Chaetoderma; species Chaetoderma sp. LZ-2023a. The sequence continues at coordinate 37,565,747 of CM067362.1, read as the reverse complement.
TTGCACTCATGGCCCGAACCTTTGGCTACAGTAGGGTATTATATGCAAATTATAGTTGCACGAACTAGCATTGGATTAGACACAAAGACTGGTTGGTATTTTACTCCGTCTGAATGTCGAGGTGTTGGACCGCATGTGTGCCACGGACAGTTAGGGGTTGACAAGACCCACATACTGTGTATAGTTAGTTTGTTAACGAATGCGACTGACAGTTCATGTACGGTCAAGCTGTCCGAGTCTAATGAAACCTCTAGCAAATTTTTTGCCCATAAAGAAATTGGGTGGTGAACAGATAGAGGTACACTGTGGAGGACAATTGACGGACCGATGTGATGTATCTAATATATTGTATGCGTTGATGTCGACTGAGTGTGATTATAGTGGGAAGGGCTGGCGATTCGAACCTATACAGACTTACAGGAGGTCTTATACTCGGATCAGTCTAGCAGTAGATGTCCCAAGACTGGGTGTGGCCGGTGTGTTGAACCAGTCTTAAGGTCGAGAAATGGGACCATTTATGGAAAACAAAGTATGTACCCTTAGCACCACTATCAGAACTCGACCCAGCGATGGTCGATGGCATCAACGTACGATGTTTTCGTATTCGACGGCTTCTGTCGTCGTAATTCTCGTTGTGTTATTTATTTTTTATAAGTGTGGAATCCTGCACCGCATGTGGATGTGCTTCACACGAAAGCCACGTGATTCCGGAGACCAGGTCCGCTCAGATCCGACGGCCGCAGCTGCCTGCAGCGCTGCGAATTCCGTTGAGGACGACTAACGGGGGGGGGGGGTCGTCGCCTAACGGTAACTCCAGGACTGAGATCGACAACACGGCTGATGGCTGGGCGGATGTGGATATAAACTCTATTCAAATGGATTGTGAGGACCTATAATGTATCGTATATGTTATGATCATGAATGATTATGATATTATTAGACTATTGTCGTACTGTTTTTAATATCAGTTTATTTAACTACTGTTCTATAGTTAACTGTTTATTGTTTTCGACTGTTTATTTGGTAGTTTATTTGAATTATTTGTTGCTTAATTACATTGTCGTATTGAACGTTTTGAATTGATTCACTGTGTCAGTAGAATTACTGATTAACTGTTATACGTGTTTTATTGTAAGTTTATATTTGGTCTTGACAGCCCTGGTACAGTGTGGTTTTGTTGTTGATGTTGTACAACGAGTGGCCTTAAGAGACTGTTAACTAACTTTGGTTGATGGGCATGTGTAGATATGGGATTGTCTTGTGGGGAGTCATGACCCCGCTAGATGTCTTATATCTTCGAGTAAGTCCTAAGAGAAATTTATGATTTGAAAATACCAGGTGAGCTAATGGACTGGTTGACTTTATACTTTATATTTAGTTTATTATTGTTACATCAACTAGTCAACATCAGCTGGTGCTGATGATATTCGGATGGTGTGTGAATGTAGCACACTCAGGATTGTTGGATAAAGTTTTATCATCAAATTGAAATAGTCGAATTGATTGGAATAAGTTCCACGGTTCTGAGTTGATGTGCATCGGGAAATAGTGTAGATGAAAGTTGCTGTTCAGGCGGCATACACTTTTATGATATATTCAGCAGTAGGTTGGATCGATAGTTTGGAAAATAATCGAGGTATAAGAATCATTGGAATCGGACATGACGAAGGGACTTAGTTGATGACGTAGGCATTCTAGATTCTCACATGAGAATAGAACAACATCAGCTGGCAATGAGATCATACAGCTCATGTGCCTATTAACTCTAGCATCCTACAGGCGTATCCATCAATAGGCAATGGACAGGATATGGACATTGTAGCGTCCTGTAGGAATTAATAACATAATCAAAATTTGTATATCAACTATATGTCACTCATACAATGGCATGCAACAACAACACATTCCATAATGTTGTTAGTTAGCTGACAGATCGCATCAAATCAGAACCAGCCACCACCGCGTTGTCTATGTGAGGCATCATCTCCATAGAAGAACAGCACAGAGTTTGGTTGGTTAGGATGACGTCATAATCAATGAGTGTCGATCAAACTCTGTAGCAAAGAATTAAATAGAATAGGCTTTACATCCAACAACGAAATGAAAGGATCGTTGATTGGTCAGAATGACTAAAGTTTATTAGGAAGAAGTTGATTGGTGGACTGGTGGTCCGGGCCAACCAAGCTGTGCTTATAGCATACCTAGAAGAGTCATTTAACGGATTCAGGAAGAATCTAATTATTATGATAGATATAGAACTTGGCTAGAGTGCCAAGATAAATTGTATATAAGTCAGAATTTTGGACTTAGAAATTATTCAATTCACCACCGTGAATCCTGAACTGTGAGCTATTGCATTAGCATAACAAAGCTCTGGTTTACTTAGAATTAGATTAGTCCGAGTAGTATTGTACACGATTGTACTAAGTGTGAATTTATGAGCTACTTTTGCTCCTTGATTGAAAACATTGTATATTATAAATAAAAGTTTAAACTTACGTATATGTAAGTCAGTCTTGAGTAAATTTAGTAGATTAGAACCTAGTCCTGAGCGTCCTTACCTGAGTAATGTTAGATAGGCCCAGCAGTCAACATTAAATATCGTCACCCACCATCTGTCAGACGAGGCGAGCCAGACTGCCTATCTCCTTCTTCGACATCAGCTAGCGTGTTGTCGCAGCAACACTCCATCTTTGCTACCGGTGCTGAAGCGGGATCACCAACCAAGTTAGTAAGAAGTTATTTCCACCGAGGATCCAAAAATCTTCAACATGTATGCGTTATACATCTACAAGCATAGATTCACTGTCTGTTGATACAGGCTTACGGTAAAATAAAAACTTTAACACTAACGTCAGATGTATAACTCCTCACACAGCTTTTGTGAGATAGGCTCCATTGTATTCCTAAGACCAGGCGTATTGGGTCATAATTGCTGGCTTAAGTCATGAAAAAATGTTTTTAGATCAATCCTTATTCTTGCAATAAAAGATTTGTCTCTCTTAAAACAATAACTTTCATATCTACATGAGTAAACACTACCAGATAGCACATTCTATTGGTTATACTCGGCTGTCCTTGTATCGATACATGTAAGGATGGTTCCTATCTAGAAATAAACCATTAATATCTTCCTTCAGGTATGGTACTGTCACATTGGTTATTGGCCTGTCCATTGCAACATAAGGGCACTTATATTAATTAATTTCTATTAATTTATCACAATTAATGAGTCCATCCGGTGAGCATGACAAATATGGATAAATTGAGTCCACAACAATTCCTGATTTTACAACAGTAAATCCAGTTTCCTTCTTAAAAGCAGAAGTAGTTACTGGTTCATATTTCCTACCATGAACTGTTATGGACTCAATTTATTCATATTTATCATGCCTTGCAACAACGATCTGGCTAACCGTTTCTTATCTGCTCTATCAGTTGCCTTTAATAGCATTCCAAAATTATAGAAATTAACCCGTTTAGTTTATATTACCCATTCTTGTTACATTTCCACAGATTCTACAATATCAGGAGTGATGTTTGTGGCACGTAGATGATCTAAAAAGTTATCTTCAGGTGTCTTCTCCAGGTAATCATGGTCATGATGAATGGCATATATGTTTGCTGGCGCAATCGTCTGAAGCATTGGAATTCGATGACCACTTAATGATTGACTCATTATTAACTCGATCATTGAAGCATATTGGGCTCTCATGACAATCAGTTGGTTCTGGAGTAAATAATATGGAATAACTTTGTCTTTACAGGCATATATCGTGGCTCTTCACCGGTGATCCTGTACGCAAGCTTTTTGGCTTATGGAATGACTGTATTTGTGTCGTACATGTAACATCGGCCTGAATGGTTAATCAACGCTAACAGAATGGCCTGCATATGTTTACAATGTGCTGAAGGTCCCCATTCATGCAGCACATTCACAAGTCCACGTCAATCAAAATCAATGTCCACGAAATAGGATCTTCGTTCGCTGAATACTAAAAACGTTGATGAAAAAGGAATTGAAATGCTATTGTATGCATCCAAAAGAACAACAATTGATGATGCCCGCTTTGATTCATTCATGAAAATGACTGGAGCGAGAAAGTCCATCAATTCTTCCAAATTGAAGAAATTCAACTGTGCCGCTCTGCCCCCCCCCCCCCATCTGTTCAAGAACTCTCATGTACCATGTAAAGCGTGCTAATTACGTATCCATGATGTGGATTATGGCTGGCAAGGCAACTCCAACGACATTGAATCCATGTGAATATAGATGGGTGGAGAGAGATGCCGGTCTGGAACCACAGTGGTTTGATGGCACAGCATTGCCACCAACTGTGAGCGTCCCTATTGATAATGTAGATGAGGATGATAAGGATAATGACGAAGAAGAAGATATTGATGGAGAGATGGAGTTGGAGGCAGTAGCGTGGTCTGATGACAGCGATGGTGATGATGATAATGGCGATACTCCTGTTCATCTCTGACTATTTTTACTTCACGCTGATTCAAATTCGTCAATTTAGATACTGTTACTACATGCAGGCTTGTATGTAGATTTTAAAAATTGATACCCAACTCTCGCACCGCAATTGATTGATTAGAATTGTCTTAATTTAGCTGGAAGCTGTTTCCACATGAGGCACCAAGGGTTTCCAGTCAAATGATTTTCAAAATATCCAACCGATTTATCGTTTGCCTAAATACAATTTTTTGAATTGTGAGATAAATCTCACGCACACTGTAAAATGTTTTGATAATGACTTTTTTAAGAGATGTCATATAATTTCTTATTTTATAATCGGCCTTGTGCACATAGATCTATTAATGAAAGGACCTGATCTCTCACTCAAATATATTATGTCATAATCAATTATGTCACTACTACACAATCACAATGACGTAACTGTATCACAAAAATCCAAATGACCTCGTGTAGAAATTATATGTCTTAGCTGAATTTACGATTTAATCAAGAGTATGTTAATTTCTGAATCTAATTTAACTGAGATATGATGCTGCGATAGGAACAAATAGCTCCCAGTCAAAGTATTTTCAAAATATTCAACATTGTAACTATATAGTTACCTTGAAGTTTAGATTCTGGAAATTCAGCTTTTAAAGTTTCCGATTCCAACACGCTGGGCATACTTAGAAATAGATCCCTTCATTCTCATGACGTCACACTGAAACTACAATGGCTTGATGGGCCAGTGGTTGACTTGTTGAGTGACAGTTAAATGGCCAGATGACAGCGATGATTTTTGATTTATCAAACCATGTATTACATTCCTTTCAAATTTCATCTTTGTTCACTTAATTTCTTTCAAATATGGGTGTTGGAATACTGAAGTTGAAGCTTGCCGGCCGTCGGTTGGGGTTAAATAAATCATCTGTAACAACATTTTGGCACCCTTCCAAAAGGAGTTGCTCTCATGAGGAAAACACGAGCTTATTTTACTGTCATTGATGTTTTGACACTCATATATGTATGGACTGCCAGTTAAAAGTGATCTGATGCTTGCGGTACTTGGGTTGAATAAGTAACCATATGGAAGATTTCGACACCATTCTTAAAAGATGGATGCTGTCACCAAGAAAGCACGGGTTAATTTTGCTGTCATCGATGTTTTGCAATTCTAGTATGCCTAAGCTCTCGATATAAATTAATTTTAACCTTGCAAGACGTGGGTTAATTAAATACATGGTGTTGACCACCGGAAGTCTACTGTCCTCCGAGATGTTCAACATTAAATTGTTGTCATAAGCATTTTTGCATATGGTAACCCTTGAAGAAACCCATGGCACAATTTTTAACCTTGCAGCAGATAGGTTAAATAAATGTAGATATGAACCCTTGGTTCGCATCCTTTTCTGTCAAAATGCACAGGTTGTGACACGGCAGCAATTCAGATTTATACACAGTACCACAGAGCGGACTTATCTCGTACATCAAACCTTTTACAGCTGTTGGGTTGATTAACTTGCCTGGGCGCCTGATGCTGAGTAACCCCCGGATATTATTACCGAGCATTTCCATAAGAAAGTGCTCTGGAAGGCTCACGAACGAGCCGACCACCAAGGTCTTAAGAAGACTATCGGTACGGTAAGAGATTCATTTGTTTGGCCATCCTTGAGAAAGGATGTGGTATGCATGTTAGAAACGTGTACGACGTGCCAGGTCAACCGACCTGTCACCACCCGCCCCAGGTATACGGAGATGCTTATGGCCAATTATCCCGGTCAGATAATTGGTATGGATCTGATCGGTCCACTTTTGGAGTCTAATAAATGTAACGTCTATATAATGACAATTGTTGATCATTGTTCTGCATGGGCGGAAGCCTACCCAATTGCAGCTAAGATGTCACGGATAAGTTCTTTAATGAATATGTAGCTCATCATGGCATACCGGAAATCCTTATCACTGATCAAGGAAAGGAGTTTTGTTCGAACTCGCTTGAACAGAGGTATGCTGAGCATGGTATTGACCATCCGAGATCAAGTCTGTATCATCCACAGACGAACGGACGCACAGAAACATTTAACAGAACTTTGAAAGAAGTGATCCAAAAAGGTGTTAATAACGAGTCTCGAGCATGGGAAGACAAGTTGGACGCAGCTTTAACAGCGTACCGCAACACTCGCCATGCTACGACCGGGCATACACCATTCTATCTGACGGACGGTCGACGGGCGAGACTGCCATTGGCCATTCCACTCGATGCAGCACAAGATTTAGGTGAAAGACTTACTTGTCTTAATAATGCCTTACTGCGTGCGCGAGGCGAAACAGCCAAGTCACGAGAACATCATCATGAGCAAATCAATAAGCGTGCAAATGCTGGTGAATACAAAGTTGGCGACCACCGAGATGAAGTTGACCTCTCGCAGTGACCCCGAGTATGAGATTTTCAAGATTAAAGGACCCGTGGTTCATGTCCAACATCAAAGATCTGGAAAGGTGCGCGTTCTTAACATCTCAAAATTACGCGTAGTCGATTCAGAGATGTGCTGGGACAAGGTGAGACCACGCCCTATTAGGAAATCTGTTAAAGGTGCTATAGCAAGTCATCTTCCAAGAATATTACCATTACCCGAGTCTACACCCTTCCCACTACCTGAATCTATACAAACACCTTGTAAGGTAGCTCGTAGGAAGCGACCGGTATCTACAAAAGTCAAGCACGGATGGATACATCGGAGAATATACCCGAGCCTGCCAATGAACCAATGGAAGTGTTTCTATCACACTCCTTTTAGCTGCGCAAGCGCAGTCATGGTCCTGATTTCGGATCGGCTAGTAAACACGCTAGGATTGGCACATTTGGCTGGTCGAGATTCTCTGACTGTGTTAGCCGTTATAAGGCGACATAGTATGAAAAAGCTTTAATCACCGTTCGAAACTCTTAGTAGTAACATCATACTTGTCAAATACGAATCATGTATACTGTACATTCTTGTGTAGCACTAACGTTTGTTAGTATAGTTCTTGGACTATTCATAAATTGCAAAATGGCGTGATGATTACCAGTAGTACGCGCCGAGTGGACTGTAGTAGTATCTATTGGCCATCCGTATCTACCGCTTAAGTTATTGACCGACTGGATAAATGTTGCATACTTGTCGCTGATATCGGTCGCAGGACTTCACTCAGTGGCAATGACATTTTCGGACTCCAACATCGGATCAGCATTATTAAGAGGATTGCTATAAGAACACAGTTACATTGTGCGAATAGTCGACAAAACCGAGGACTATTCAACTTTATTGGAGATGTTGGATCATCTTTATTTGGAGTAGCGACATCAGGCGACATTCAAAAGACTAAGGATGTTGTTAGGACATCCATGAAAAACATGAATAGATTGGTTCACTTTTCCAATGATCTGGCATCTCATGTGAAACACGCTTTCAAAGAGATTAACATCAATGCTGATAGGATTAATGAGGTCACAGAGTTTGACCAAAAACGTGAGTAAATTATGTAAGTAGCGGGCCTCACGTATATGCGCTGGTACGTTTGGGACATATTATCGATTCTGCTGAAAACGTGGTGTACAGTTATCAGAAGCTGTCTGCACAGTTTCACAGACAGTCTGCTTCTCTTGAATTAGGAAGATTAACCGAAGGACTTTTTAGCCCATCCGACTGATAGCATAGGATATAAATTAGTTAGACCATATCAATGGTATTATCGAAATGTCATCGTGTCTCCATTGTGGAAGGACGATTCTCAGCTACATTATATTGCGACCGTACCACTAATTGATGGTAGAAATTACATTGAATACGGTTTGCATTCGTGGCCCGAACCTTTGAGTGATTATTGCCCGAACCAGTATCGGATTAGATACCAAAACTGGTTGATACTTTACCCCATCTGAATATCGAGGAGTTGACCCTCGGGTGTGTCATGAACAATTGAGAGTCGATAAGACTCACGTACCGTGTATCGTAAGCTTGTTAACCAATTCAACCGATAGTATGTGTACTGTTAAGTTGTCGGAATGAATTGAGACTTCTAGCAAGCTGTTTGCCTAGAGATTGGAGCAGTATTGCAGACGTTTGGTGAACGTATAGAGGTACACTGTGGAGGACAGTTAACTGAACGTTGTGAAGTATCGAGTGGATTGTGTGCTTTAATGTCGCGTGAATGTGACTATAGTGGTACTGGATGGAGATTCGAACCGATACAGACTTACAGACGGTCGTATAGTCGAATCAGTCTAGCCGTTGATATACCAAGATTGGATGTGGCTGGCGTGCTAAATCAATCTCTGATTATTAACCTTTTGTAGATATGGGAGTGTCTTTGTGGGAAGTCATGACCCCACCGTACAGACATCTTGTATGTACGGGTAAGTCCCGAGTGAAAGTCATGTGTGAATACCAGGTGAGCTAATAGACTATGTCACCATGTATATTAGGATGCACCGATCAGTGGCTATGTTTAGATGCGTTACTAGCACTGATCATCATCTATATATCTTGCTGGATGCTATTGCCATTCACAGCAGTAAAAGCAACGCGCAACAAGTTACGCCATCGAGGGTTAACTTAGGGTTAACATTCTCTTCCTGTCTACAACGATTCAATATTCGTACAACTTGCATACTGCCATGGTCAAACTCATTGATGTTTGTTGCTACAGTCATTTATGTTACAGCAAAGAGAGTATTGCTCATAAACGACGTAGCACCAAGACAGCAACATTTGTCACTCATATCATTATCAAGTTTTTACTACCACAACTAATTATTGAGGGTTAATCGATTCACTGGTTTCGTCCTTCAATTTGAATGGGTTAAGCCCGGCGCAAACGAACGGCGAGAAACAGAAAACGGTAAACAAATTTGTTTCGCACGTGTTTCTCGTTTCGGTCTACGTCACCTGCAGACGGATCGCTCAACACCGCATACGCGAATGAAAAACATAGCGAAAACAAGGTGGTTGAATCCCAAAGCACATGACATCGGTAATGGCGGCGTCTATGAAACTGCGCAAACGAATTCTGGCTATTCTCTTAATAATGAGAATTCTTCGACGACGAAGACCTAGATATAGAAGTATGTGGGTACGACCATGGATAAAGAAACGAAAGGCACAAGGTGTATTCGGGAATTTGGTGCAGGAATTGCAAAGTGAAGATGTAGAAATGTATCGTCTTTACTTCAGAGTGGACCCCGAAGGTTTCCGGTCCATTTTAAACAAGGTAGCACCATTAATTAGAAAGACGGACACCAATATGAGAAGGAGTATTTCACCAGATGAATGATTGGCCGTTACCTTAAGATTTTTGGCGACAGGTTTGTATAATCATACCAGTAGGGTTATACTTTTGTTTTGTTAATGTCTTTTGTCAGTCCGGCACTAAATGTTTTGAGATGCTTTTATTTTGTCACCATTAAAGTAGTTTACCTAGCCTCATGACTGAATGGATAATATCAGTAAGATTCATGGTGCAAAATTCCATTATTAGGCTCCAGCTATTCTTAACCCTTTGCAGCCCATACCGGCCAAGAACGGCCTCCGCAGTCGTCTTGAGAAATGTCTATTTACAGACCAAGAGAAGGTTATTTTTTTAATTTCACCACTAGAATAACTGGCTCGGTAATCGAGCCAGTCATTCTAGTGGTAAAATTTCAAAAATAGTACCGCTCACGAAGCAGCCCCGGGAAACTTTTTCAAAATTATATGCTTAGAGAAGCGATTTCCTGCATCCTAAATGCCCAAACTACTCTCCCAACCTCAACCAAAATGGACGACAAGTATACATTTTCTGACAGAATTATTGGTGCCCCTCCCCCTTCTAATTACGCCACTGCCAAGAAGTGTGGCTGGACTATAGTAATCGCCCTGTCTGGATGTCTATCTGTGTTTCTGCCCTAACTCTGATTTTACTTGGGTGGAATGGTGTCTTATGTTCCTAAAGACCGGTGCCAGTTTTGGGTCAAAGGTCAAGATCACCATGACACAGTTTAAAAATTCTCTCTGGCATGATAACACACTGAAGGGAATTTGACCAGGTTCTGAAGACTTGTGCCAGTTTTGGGGTCAAAAGGTCAAAGGTCAATTCACAGTGGCCCAATTAAAAATTCTGACAAACACCACGCGGCCACCAGGTTACTTGTTATTAGGATGTTGTTATCCATTAAAATTGCGACATTTTTGGGCCACCCGCTGCGATAGAGAATAATGCAGAAATAACATATTTCATAATTTCCCAATAATTCTCACCTTTATTGGGTGCTCTATCGGCAGCTATTATAGTGTTCTTGTAGTTTAATAAGCTGGCCAGATTATTTTCAGCAAGTCGACATGCAAATAATTGTAAAATAAGCAGTGACGATGTGTAATTAACAATTATGTTTATTTATTTAATCATTGAAAGTAATAATGAATGCAGGCCTACGTACTTATTTAATCTGACACATCAACCTTCATATATGAATTTAACTTATGAAACCCAGCCAGAGCAATTGCTTAGCCTGGCTCCCTAGCTCACTCATGGTAAGAGTACCCAAATATATGCGCCACGGATCCAGGCTACAGCTATTGTCCTGTGCGCGTAATAAATTATGGAACTGAGATACTTAATTACATGAAATTACATTCACAGGTGAGACGTTCCGGAGTTTATCCTTTTCATACAGGATCGGTGAAAGGACCATCTCCGAAATAGTGACAGAAACTTGCCAAGCTCTCTATGATTGCCTAAAAGATGATTATCTTAAGGTAACCTATTGATATCTTAACCCTTTAATGGTCAAATTTTGTCAAACTTTTAAAACTATATTTTGAATCTAATTCTGTGAGTTAACAAACAAATATTTTATAAACCTTTTAACTGGATTGACTGGTTTGTTTATCGAGCCAGTCAATCCAGTTGAAAGATTAAAAAAATATTTCTCTGTCGACTGAGAAATAGTAACTTTCCAAGTATGACCATTAAAGGATTAATCTAGGGCCTTCCGGCAAAATACTAACTAAATAAGTAAACAACAATTAACTGTCCTTTTAGACACCAGTCGTTTCGTATCATCTTGAGACAATAATTATGTTATTGATAATGTTCAATTACGGTAGCTGGGCTGTTAATACAAAATAAAATAAAATATGATGTCTGAAATTATGTAATGTTTTCTTTAGACGGCCTGCATGTCTAGCAATAATTTAAAGATTTTGAATAGTATAACTATCCTGACCATATGCATTTTGATCAGCCGTATCTGGATAAGTCTGACTAGTTTGCTGTGGGGTCATCGGCTGATATTGAGATGATGTCGCGTACAGATTGCTTTGTTGTGATCTTTGTATCTGATCCACTGATGCCCTTGTTAAGCTGCGTTGGATCTCATCCATAGCCACAGCTCGATGGAGAACATCCAACGGACGTAGCGAGTTAGCAACGTGAACCCCGAAAGACGAACATTGATCGTTCTGTGAAAGAGGATGGTCATCGTTCCTTTTTTCAGAATCATCTCCTAATGACTTTGCAAGAATTTTCAGAATGCCCATTTCCTCCTCCTCGCGTTTGCGTTTTGATGATTTTTTCTGCATGTTTGTCGTTAGCGGTCGCTTGGTGGATTTTGTCAATACGACGTCGTCATCTCCTTTAGTTGATGATATGTGAGATTCATCTAGGATTGAATTATCTTCATCACCACTATCGCCATTGTCATCATTATCATCACCCTGTAGTGAAAAATGTAAAAATCATGTTTATATTTTATATTTTCAGGTACCGTCCACAGAGGAGGAATGGTTGAAAATCAGTAAGGAATTTGAACAAAAATGGAATTATCCTTTCTGTTTGGGAGCCCTGGATGGAAAACATGTTTCACTTCGACAACCAGCATGTTCAGGCAGCGAATTCTTTAATTATAAACATTACTTCAGCATTCTGTTGTTAGCGCTGGTCGATGCTAATTATCGCTTTATATATGTGGATGTGGGGTCAACTGGGAGAAGTGGTGATGCTGGTGTATTTAACAGTTCCACGTTAAAATCAGCCATGGATTCTAACACATTATCATTTCCTAGCTGTAGTTCTATAGATGGAAATGAATGCCACTATCACATAATTGCTGACGATGCATTTCCCCTCCGGAAGGACATTGTAAAGCCATACCCACACCGAAATATGTCCGTAGAACAGAGGGTATTTAATTACCGATTGTCCAGGGCGAGACGCTTGTAGAAAATGCGTTTGGCATTTTAGCCAATCGTTTTAGGGTCTTCCTGACAACAATATGTCTAGATGCTAGCAAGGTTGAGAAAATTGTGCTAGCAGCCTGCTGCTTGCACAATTTTTTATTAAGTACACAGCAACTTCCAACTGGTTTGGTGGACCAGGAAGATGACGAGCATGGATTTATTCCTGGAACCTGGAGAAATGAGAAATTGGTGCTTCAAAAACTTCAGGCAACTCAGTCAAAAAATTGTACATTAAGTGCAAAAGGACAGCGCGATATATTAAAACTTTATTTCAGTTCTACACACGGCCGAGTATCATGGCAGGAGAAAATGATTTAAATACAATGCGTATACAAAATCTTTTACCTCTAAATTTGATGTAGATGGTCTGTGACCTGTGTGTGCATTCAGAAAACTCAGGCTTTTCAGCAACCACTCAGCCCTTTTGGTCAACTGCTTAGCTTGACTTCCGCTATTTGGTATGCGTTTTGCACGGTTGAATGAATTCCTCAAACCACTTAGTTTTTTCTTCACTTCGGACACTGCAAAATATAAAATTGTGACTTTTTAAGATTACAAAAAACAGCTTTACAATCGAATCTGCCTATAGTGGATATACATTTTGTGTCAACAAGCTGATTATTTTTAGAACAGGTGGTCGCAAGATATTCAGTTTGCCTAATTAATATGTAATAATCAATGCTTTATATGACTTAAAATGCGACCTTTACAGAGAGGTTTGATTGCACGTTCGTGTTTTGAATACAGTCAAACCTGTCTATAACGACTACCAGCTTTTAGTGCCAAAAGTTGGTGGTTCTTTAAGACGGGTAGTCGTAAGGCCACCCATGGCACCCATCTTAAGGAACCACCAGCTTTTGGTTCCAAAAGCTATTTAACATAAGAAACTAATTGCATAATGTGACAGCCTGTCTTCTTTGACCACAAAGTGGTCGCTATAGACATGTTCTGTTGAATAGAGGGAAACATTTACAGATAATGCCATTTTTATTAAGATTGAATAAAAAATTAGGTAAGAATTTGTCTACGTGTATGCTATATCACAGGCACTCGATATGGATGGCTGGGGATGATTGGGAACGTAACCGCTTTCACTACATATAAATATTATATTTATGTAATGAAAGCGGTTGTGTTCTCAATCATCCCCAGCCACCCATACCGAGTGCCTGTGTGCTATATATATATATACAGGTTCGACTGCACTACTCATAATAAGAAAATACCTGTTTTCCCGACGCTGGACGCGATATCTGTCAATGCTGCCTCTTTCTTGTCCCTGTCGCTATATTCTGGAGAACTAATAGCGTATAAACAAGGTCTTTCGGACCACATTTCTATTAAAATCCCCTCGCTCTCCATCGACCATGTTGGTTCCGTGGAAGCCACCATTTTAATGTCACATGAATGACTTACGATTACTGATTGGTCATCGCCCTATCGGCGTTTCTTGTTTTGCAAAACACGCACCGCAGACGGGAGTCCGACACGTCTGTTTCGGTCGAAACGTTTTCCGCAAATCAAACATGTTTGTTTCGCGAAACAGCGTTTCGCGAAACGATGTTTTTTGTTTTCAGACACCGCAGACGAATGTGAAAGTCGTCAGAAAAACAGTTTTGTTTAGCGTTTATTGTTTTTTCCACTCCGTTTGCGGTAGGCTTTACTCTCACTAGTGCATTTCATCTGGCTGTTTAAGAATTGAGATAAACGTTGCGGTGTACGATTATTATCGTTCCACACACAAACGTCAGTTCTCTTTAATAAATAGGGTCTATGTAATATTAGGAAAATTTATATATTATCAGCACTGGACGACCGGCAGTAGGTACGTCGGCTAGTGCGCGGTACAGCTTTGAAACTTGGTTGGCACCAGGTTGGAATCAATCAAAGGATTAGATATGACAAACGGACTTAGTTAGTTACATTAGCGGTCTGTGTTCTCACGAAAGCTTGAGAAGATAGGCCGAAAATAATCAGTCAGGCTAAGAGGAATGGTAACTTGTGTGCCGATGACTCTAGCATCCTACAAGCGGTCGACTGTCGACTGTCGACTGTCGACTAATAGGCAATGGTAGGTATTAGGTACACAATCGAAAGTTACTATCAAAAACATATAAATCCGGATCATCTTCAATTAGAATAGTCAGATCAGGCCCGGATAGACAGAAATATCGTTACCTTCATCGACAAACGAGGTGAGCTTGTATCCATCACTTTCGTCGTCGGTAAGACCGGTTGTCGCAGCAACCACACATACAGGCCTTACCGAAGTCGAAGCGATTGTAGTTAGCAAGAATCAGAAGACATCAGAAATCTTCAATTTGAAGATGGAGAAATGGGACCATTTACAGAAAACAAAGTATGTTCCTTTAGCACCATTATCGGAGGTCGACCCAGCGATGGTCGAAAGCATCGGTGCTAAGTCCCTGTTGTCGTATTCGATGGCTTCTGTCATCACACTTATAGTGTTAACATTTATTTTGTACAAATGTGGAATTCTTAACCGTGTGTGGAAGTGTTGTACACGAAAGCCACCCGCGGCCCGAATTCCACGATTCGGATCTTCCTAGGCTCGTTGGTCGCAACAACCTGCAGCATTGCAACGACTGGCAATGACTGGCGGCGACGCCTAACACCGGGTGTCAGCGCACGACGTCACCCAACTGGGAAGATGTGGATCTTAACATGGATACTGCATCAGGTATCCATGAGGTGATATAGACCCTGTTGATTTATTTTGTTTCATATAGAACATTTTTGTAGTAATGATGTTGCGAGGTATCGCCATACCGTTATGTTTTATTGTAGTTATTTCGGTTCATTTAATTTGGTTTGGTTATTATTTGCTATTACTGTTAATATCGCACTGTTTAACGTTGTGTTACTGTTTTATTTTACTCTTTGATTTATTGTTACTTGATAAGTTTCTTTGGTTTATTGTTATATTATTATTTATGTTTATTTCAGTGAGTTTCATCTGGTTAGCCCTGGTATAGGTGTGTTTTGGTTGTTGATATTACATGAGTTAATTAACGCTCTCTTAAGATGGGCATGTGTAAATATGGGATTGTCTTGTGGGAAGTCATGACCCCGCAGGATGTCTTATAATTCACTTAAGTCCAATATCAGGTGAGCAAAAAATGGATGCCATAGATGTGCATCAATGATAATAGCGACATACAATTCAGTTAGGATGACAAAGTATACCAGGGCTGTGTCGACCACCTGTTGTTTACTAAATATGTCAATCATTGGGACGTGGAAAGTCGAGCAGGCCAGGTCATCTCTTTGTATGTAGTAGAAACGTACTAATGCTAAATAAATAGGATGCTGTTTATAGAGTTATATAACCAGCAGATGAAATTAACAGAATAATATTTGAAACCGACGAATTGATTGAAAAAGATTCTATGGCTCTGGGTTGATGTGTATTTGAAAATAGTTTAGATAAAAGTTGTTGCTGTTCAGTCTGCATACACTTTTATAATATTCAGCAGTTGTTGGTAATCGTAGTTTTGCAAATAATCAATGTATATTAATCAGTGTTGGGATAAGTGAAACTGAACGTGACAAACAGACTTAGTTAATGACGTAAGCAATCTAGTTTCTCACACTAGGCTAGAGCAGCACCACCTGGTAATGATATCATCCAGCACATGTGCCTTGCACCCTAGTGTTCTCGAGGCTTCTCCATTAGTAGGCAATGGACAGAATATGGACATTGTTGCGTCCTTTAGGAATTAATAACAGTCAAAATTTATTGATAAACTATATGTCACTTATTTGATGGCATGCAACAACAACACATTCCGTAATGTTGTTAGTTAGCTGACAGAGCACATCAAACCAGAACCTGTCTCCACCGCTTTGTCTATATGAGGCGCAATCTTCATGGAAGAATTTGGCAGAGCAAGATTGGTTAGAATGACGTCATAACCAACCAGCATCGATCAGACTCAGTAAAGACGTAAAGAGAATATACTTGTGCGCCAGGCAAAGGATGGAGGAATCACTGATTGGCTGAGGGGACCAATTAGTTATCAGGTCAGAACTTCTAGGAAGAAATAAGCAGAGGTTGATTGGTGGACTGATTGTTTGGCCAGTCAAAGTGTGCTTATGGAATACCTAGAAGAGTTGTGGGAATAGACAGGAATAGATTCTCAGAGGAGTTGTACGTTTCTGCGAAATGTGTAGAGGCATGGATTAAGAGTATATAAGGCGAGATTTCACTTAGATAATTTAATCCATCACCATCTGTGATTCACTAAGTACATCGTGCGTGCTTAGTTGTAAGCTGTGGCTTGTATACCTAACGAAGCTTTGATATTAGTAGACAGGATTAGGACTTAGAAGATAATTAGCTATTGTTAGATTGTACAAACGAATTAGTACCAAGTATTCATTGTGAGCGATTTTGCTCTAGATCACAACTTGTTATTATTTGTAAATAAAGTATTAATCTTACATATATGCAAGACCCGCCTTTGGTAGTCAATATGAATCTAGCCGAGCTGGGAGTAACACCCAGTCCTTACTTGGAAATTAGAATAGTCAGATAGGCCCAGCAGTCTCAAGATAAATATTGTCTATCCACCATCAGTCAGGCAATATTGTCATTAATTAGGTCACTATGACCTTGACATTTGACCCGAAAATTGAGGTGGCTCTTCAGATCATCAAGGACAAGCTTCAACGTCAGATTGATAACGATCCCTTAAACTCAAGTTATCACACAGAAACGCAATATTACGTAATTAATCATGTCACCATGACCTTTGACAGTTTGGTGCAAAAATCGATAGGGTTCTTCAGACCACCAAAGACAAGCTCCCACACCAGATTCGTAATGATCCCTTCATTAGAACTGGAGTTATCATCCAGAAATGAAAGCCTGAATGGACAAAGCAAACTCTACATAGCCTGGCATAACAAATATCTGTATGGCAAGAGAAAAGGAAAGTCCAGAAAATGTAGACCCACCATCAATGAGCACCTTGTATACAAAGCCAGACAAACAGACAGCTGTCAATGAGCACAGGAGTCGTTTCGGCTTACCAATTACAGGGCTGGCCACAAACGCAATATAATATGCATTGTTCCTATATGCCCCAATACAACGTGCATAACTCTGTATTGCAATACCATTAGCAGGAAAATCTAAAAGGAGAATAGCTCTGGAGGTATGGGGTGGATCAGCAATTCTGGTTGCCAAATCAATGTTGTAGTTACCCTATTGTTGCTATATGAAATAGTTCGCACATGGTAGTAAACCTTTTGATGTCATAATCAACTGCATGACGTGTAGGATGACATGATAATCAATGATGTCATGGATGACGTAGATAAGTAACGCATAATTGGTGACGAACTAAGCGTTGTTGTACGAATTGTATGTCTTTACTATTTAATAAAGAATATTTTGAAACTAATTTGACTGGGAGCTGTTGCTGTCAAATTAGTTTCTA
>CM067362.1:37540562-37547062 GCA_034401795.1 Chaetoderma sp. LZ-2023a | reverse complement strand
GACATTATATGTCTACAGGAAACCCGTCTGAAACCCAACCAGGATTTCAAAAGGTACAACTACAATGTCGAAAGACAAGACCGTACCACAGAATCTGCAACCACCCCTAGGGGTGAAGGCGGTGGCGGCATAGCGACCCTCATAAAAAGTAATCTTTCCTACAAAAGGTTGCCACAACGTGAGAGTAGCGTAGAGCACCTTACGATAGAAATAGAAATCAATCACGAAACTATTAATATTGTAAACATCTATAGTCCCAGGTTGCACTCTTCCTCGGACTACGACAAGCTCCTTGAAGGCCTAGAAGGTGAAACAATACTTCTGGGCGACTTCAACTCCCACCATGCCCTATGGGGGAGCAAAACCACGAACTCCAAAGGCCGAGTATTAGAACAGGTTATTGACAACTACAACCTGTGCCTACTAAATGACCATAGACCCACCAGATATAACTCTAGTGATGGAGAATGGTCGGTCTTGGACCTGTGCCTCATAACACCTGGCCTCCGACCAACCCCCAGCTGGGACATCCAAGACCAGCTCCTTGGCAGCGACCACCTCCCTATCAAAATACAGATAGGAAGCCTACAGAACAAGAACGAGGCGCCACTGCACAGGAACAATTGGAATCTGAAAAAGGCCAACTGGACCGAATACAAGCACATAATGGCCATGGAGCTGGAGACACCGATTACTAGCACCAGCACCGAGGAATATTATGAGCAGTGTATGGGGATTCTCTACAAGGCTGCCAACTCAGCCATCCCCCAATCAAAGCCAGACAATAACCACAAACACAAACGCGTGCCTTGGTGGAACAGGGAGTGCCAAGAAGCAGTTAAGCTCAAGAAAATAGCCTGGAATAGACTAAAGAGAAACTTCAGCATTGAACGCCTAGTTGAGCACAAGAGACTACAGGCCAAGGTAACAAGAACCATCAAAAAGGCAAAACGCGATCACTGGCGACAATACTGCTCTGAAATCACTCGGTTCACACCCTCGAGCCAAATATGGCGCAAAGCGAAAGCTATTGCCAGCGAAAAAAACAAATCCAAAAACCCCTTACCCACCCTCATAGCAAATGGGGTAAAGCACGCCAACGACAAGGAAAAAGCTGAAGTGCTTGCCACAGTCTTCATTGCAACCAGTAGCAATGATAACCATGACCATGACTTTGTAGCTACCAAAACAAAGGTTGATGAGCATATCAATCACCTGTTCAGCTCAGGGAAATGCGAAGATCCTAACAACCGAGACATCAACAAAACCTTCAACAGAATGGAGCTTGAGCAAGCCCTTGGCAGAGGCAAAAGCTCCTCACCAGGTGAGGATGGCCTGAAATACGACATGCTTCGTAATATGCCAGAGGAGGGTAAACAAATGCTACTCAATCTCTACAACCTTGTATGGAGCTCTGGAAAAATGCCATCAGTTTGGAAAACTGGGATCGTGGTTCCTATCCCAAAACAAGGGAAGGACAAAACTGACCCAAGATCATATCGGCCAATCTCCCTGACGAGCTGTCTATGCAAAGTCATGGAGAGGATGATCAAAAACCGACTAGAACATGAGTTCGAACACAACGGTCTACTCCACCCTTGGCAGAGTGGCTTCAGAAAGGGCAGACGCACTACGGACCACCTAGTCAGACTGACGGAGGCAGCCAAGAAAGCCCTAGATACCGGAAGAGGAAACACAACAATAGGAGTTTTCCTAGACGTTGAGAAAGCCTTTGATATGATGTGGCGAAACGGAGTCCTAAAAAAACTCTATGACTTTGGCTACCGTGGCCGCATCCTATTCTGGATACGAGATTTTCTCGATAACAGAAGGATTAGCGTCCGCGTTAATGGGCAAATGTCTAGGGAACAAACATTGGAAAACGGCACCCCGCAGGGTGGCGTAATAAGCCCCCTACTGTTCAACATCATGATGAGTGATCTACCCAAAGACATTGAAAAAGACCATGCACTGGGTCCCAACGCAATAGGCTGGTCTATCTTCGCTGATGACACAGCATTGTGGAACAAATATGCGAAGATAGACCGTGCACGTAAGACCATGCAGAAAGTTCTGGACATAGTCTCACGGTGGTGCAAAAAAAATGGCTTCAAACTGTCTGCGGAAAAAACCAGTTCAAATCAATTTTACCAATGTTAAATACAAAAACCATGATGCAAATCTGTACCTCAATGGTCAGACTGGTCAGAAAGTCAAGACATGTGCTGAAGCCAAATTCCTGGGACTAACATTTGACAGAAAGCTCACGTGGAACCCCCACATCAAGAGTCTGAGGGAGAGATGCTTCAAGCAATTAAATCTCCTTCACTCATTAACAAAGCACACCTGGGGTGCAGACCTGCCGAGCATGCTTATGCTATACCGCGGCCTAATCCTGTCAAGGATAGACTATGGATGCGAAGCATACGCCACAGCGAGAAAGTCACTGTTAGAAACCATTGACACTCTCCAAACAAAATGCCTGCGCATTTGCTGTGGTGCCTCACAGAGTAGCCCTCGAGATGCAATCAACGTAGAGTGTGGAGAAATCCCATTAGATCTGCGAAGAGAGGAACGGCTTCTCAAATTCTGGACATACCTACAAAGCTCTGCACCCACCCACCCTACCAGGGAGGTATGTCTTCCATGCAAGGAGCACCTAAGACACAAGGTACTGCCCAAAATGACCAAAAAGACCAAACCACCAGGCCTGTTAATGACAGAGCTCGTCAGTGCCACTGAACTGGTAAACGTCGAAATAGAAAGCTCAAGGCCGGCTCCTGACCCGCCATGGCTACTTCCGCAGATCAAGGCGCATGACAGCCTATCATCACAGATAAGCAAGAAAGACCTACCAGCGCTAATCAAGAGCTACGCTCTGGAAAACATTGACAACAGATGGAAGGAGCACAGGAAAATCTATACCGACGCCTCCAAAATGCCCTACTCTGGCGAATGCGGAGCAGGAGTAGTCATAGGCGACCAGGAAGAAGTCCTCAAGTACAAGCTTCCGAATCACCTGTCAATATTCACAGCCGAACTGGTGGCAATTAAAAAGGCTCTAGAATGGATTAAAACAGCAAATCCAGGCAAATACGTTATACTCACAGACTCATCTAGCAGCAGCAAGAGCAGGGACAACCTAATCAAGGAAATCCGGCAGCTGTATGCAACTGTGGTGACTGACAACAACACCGTGGACATCGACTGGGTCCCAAGCCATGTTGACATTAAAGGCAATGAACAGGCGGACGAGGCAGCCAAGCAAGCGCTCAAAGATGGAACTATGACCAGCATAGGACTCTCAAAGTCCGAAGCGAACGCCCTGGTCAAAAGCCACATCAACAGCAAATGGCAAAGACAATGGGACGAAAGCACAACCGGCAGATCCCTGTACAGAGTCGTCCCTGCAGGCAAACGCAAATACCAAAACCACATCCCAGGACGCCAAGGCGACATTGTATTACGCCACATCAGAATGGGTCGGATCAGCGTTAACCAGACACGAAAAAAACTCAACCTGTCAGACACAGACCAATGTGAGGCCTGCAAGGAGACTGAAACTCTAGACCACTTCTTCCTACGGTGCACTGAATATGCAGACATTAGAAAGGAACTCATCAATACGCTGAGAAAGGGACACTTCAATCTTGACCCTATAGAAGACATTATAGCGATGCGTGACCGACAGATCAACCACGAATTAATCAAGTTCGTGCTTGCATCGGACAAACACATCACATAATCAGAACACATTCTGATTAGCCCAAGACACCGACCGAGACAACAACTGAGACAACCCTCGTGAGGTGTCAGGTCCGAAACGCAAATCACTCCCTTGGCGCATGAGGTGTCAGGTCCGAGGGGAATCGCATCACACTTTTTCCCCTAGGCGCATGAGGTGTCAGGTCCGAGGGGAAATACGTGTAAGCGAACGATTTGCTGTGTGCATGACCTATACAGTTCATTATCTCTGATGTCAAAAAAGCAAACACGTGAGACGGCGCAAGAAGCACTCTTCTGCGGCCTCTACGACCCCGGCCTGTCCTGCGGCACTTACTGCCTTCCAATCCCCGGCCTCTACTGCGGCATTTAGTGCCTTCCCACCATCGACCTCTATGGCTATTGTGGCATTTACTGCCACCCCACCACCGACCCCTATGGTCACTGCAGCATTTACTGCCTCACCACCCTCGTGAGGTGTCAGGTTCGAGGAGAAACGCAAATCACTTCCCCTAGGCGCATGAGGTGTCAGGTCCGAGGGGAATCGCATCACACTTTTTCCCCTAGGCGCATGAGGTGTCAGGTCCGAGGGGAAATATGTGTAAGCAAATGATTTGCTGTGTTGCATGGCCTATATAGTATGTTATCTGTGATGTCATTCTATGAATGTTACTAAATTCTTGAAAACCTTTTATCTGGCTTGACTATTCCACTTAAGGATCGTGACATTGTCAGGAATTGATGACCCAGAGTATGTGAGTACATGCCCCAATACACCTGTCCACACTGTCGGTTTTCTCCTTCTTTTTCTTTCAGCATTGTTCCCCTCCTTTTCTTTCAGAGCCAGAGCTGGAGCTGGAGCTAAAATGCAGCAACGAAAACAACAATGACAGACGGGCAGAAAGACAGATGGAGGACTGGAATGGACAACCGAACAACAGATGGGCCGGTCTGGCGGCGGACCGCGAGGGATATGGACGTGTGTCCATCTCATTCGTGGCCCGTAGGCAGGTATGCTTGTCTGTCGAACAGACTGACAAACCAATCAACAAATGGACAGACTGACGGACAACTCTGGGCACAGCAAGCTGCTGGAGTACGCTTAAGCAATGTACTTGGCCCCACTTGCTCACTCTTCTCGGATGGGACTTTAAATTGAGGTCCCGTCATACAGTGCCCATCACTGTGTGAACGTGAGCTAGGGTTAGGTAGGCAAGAAATTTCGGCATAGTCAAAGTAAACCGGATGCTGAATGGATCCCTCCTCGGATGGAACCACGCAACATACGGATTACAAAACCAAAACCAAATTGCTAGAATTAGAATCTTTCGGAATTTTCGAGGGGACTATGGAGGGATGTAACCCGGATGACTGATCGAGTTCGTCCTCGGACGGACACAGTCACCATACGGGCTACCTAACCAATCAAAATCAAACAAGTGCGCGCTGGTGCCTGCTCGGATGATGGCCAGAAGACCAAATGGGTCCCAGGACCCGAAAGACCCCACACCCCAACCTCCCCACTCCCCCCAAAGGGGCCGGGAGGTCTCTGACCTAAAGGGCCCCCCTTGGGTGCATCAGGTCATAAGACCGTACGCACCTCCCCCGACCCAACACCTACCCCATCCCTTCCCCACCCCCGTTAGGTCCAGGTTAGGCCAGCCCCATTACACACGCCCAAGCATGAGGAGCAACAAAAAAAAGCCATGGAAAAGAACAGCAACATGAGACAAAATCGAGAGACAACGATCAACACACACACACACACACACACACACAGAGAGAGACACAAGCTAATGCACAAACCGACGTCACAAGAATTCACAAGAATTCAACAGAAACCATAAAGGCCAGGCGTGAGTCTAGACCCTAGCATTGGGAACTAGCATTGGGAACTAGCATATAAACGCCTCAAATATTACAACACACACACACGACTGTTGTGTGCAATGCAACATTTGTATTTGGTTCCACCCCTAGAGGTCAGGGTCAAAAGGTCAAAGCTGTGAAATGTGGGGGATCGATTGTGCATTCTAATTAATCTGCGATCTATCACAGATTAGTGTTTTTACTCAGGATCTTCCTTTTTCTTATTCTTCACGATTTTCCCACTCTATCTCCTCCTCCAGTTGGTCATGTGACCAGTAAATGGTTAATAAATGTTCTCTAGTTTATCTTTTTGGTTACAGGCACGTTTGTCCATTGCTGATGTCTTGGAAGCCATAAACAGGTCTGATAGTGAATTCGATGAACTTTCAAGCGGTGACGAGACTAGTGATTAATGGCCTGCACCTAATGACCCTGACTTCAGTAGGGATGAGGATGAATCCAGTGGCAGTGATGACTCTGATTTTTCCGATGGTGAACCTCTCACTTCATCTAAAAAGACCCCTGGACCTGCTCCTCGCCCAGATAAGGACCAAAAGCCTCAATAGCTACAAAGGTACCTGGATCTGTCGTCAGACCCAGCAAAGACAACGAACATCAACAACTAAAAAGACCCCTGCACCCAGTAAAGAACAAGTACCAAAAGCTTCAACATCTAAAAAGACCCCTACACATGGTAAGGAGCAAGGAACAAAAGCCAAAAAAGCGAAAAAAACCTGATCACACGTTTGAACACTCGAGACCGTTCGTACCACCTCCAGACATCAAATTTGTTGATGTTGTTCTAGTGCCAGAGCCTCGTGAGGATGTGTCACCTTATGGATATTTCAAACGATTTGTGACTGACGACATGTTTTCATATTTGGCGGATGAGACAAACAGTTATGCTC
>CM067362.1:37523062-37535562 GCA_034401795.1 Chaetoderma sp. LZ-2023a | reverse complement strand
CTATAGTAAGCCTTTTTTACAATTATGTTCAAAGTTCTTCTGCCACGTGCACCAGAGAGGTTTCAGCACATTGAAGCACTATAATCGGCACATAAAGGATCTGCACACAGATCAAAATCAGAAGATGAAATGGGTATGCACCACATGCTCAAAAACATTCCTCAGAAAGGACGGGGCAATGGCACATCTCACTGGACCACACCGATGGTCCATTAAGAACGTGCACGCTACGCTGGCCGCCGGTAAGACGATAAATAATCCCATCAGTTTCGAGTGGATTTCCACCGGCTAAAGACATTATAACCAGTACTAAAACTGCCACAACACCGAGACAGGAACTGTTGAATAGATCATATAACACAACCCCGATAGCAATCAACAGGAGAGAGCTCCTACTCAAGGAGGATTTTGCTATGCTAAAATCGGCACCAAAAACGTGCAACTTTATCCCGGTCGGTGGTTCACGTAAGGCAGAGAACCACCCTGCCAAAAAACCTAAAATAATAGAAGACAGCGAGAGACCATCGACTAGTACCCTAGATGACAAGATCCAGCAAATCTTAGTTGAGAAATGTTAAGATCTCTGTCCAAAGGGGGGGGGGGGGGGGGGGCACCGCAAGACAAGAGCTCCATTGATGACCAGGCAAAGGGCAGTCACTGGCAGAACTAGCCGTCCCTCTATGCTGTGAGAACTCCGCCACTGCAGTACCAGCACAAACAGCTAGGACACAGGAATTGGCTACCTCCGCTCATACCAACCCTCAACTCGCGGGATTCCGGCCTACACCAATGCCCAATGATATGCACCGTCCTCCGCTCACAATGTCGGAACACTCCACCTGGCAGAAGCTGGCCAGGGTAGAATACTCGCCATCTGTGCCACTAAACAACGGAACTTTTAAGAACACTGTTCAACTTCGCTATAGACAGTTTCACATAACATAAGACTGTGATAATCTAAACTTTGACACTTTAAGCAAACTATCTATGATTTCCACAAAATCATTTATGTATCTCTGTAATAAAGCCTTTATTCCCATACTATTCTTTTCATTTACACCTTGTAAATTTGGGATTGTCTTGTGGGAAGTCATGACCCCGCAGGATGTCTTATAATTCACTTAAGTCCCAAAGAAATTATGTTTTGAAAATACCAGGTGAGCTAAAAGTCCAGGTGAGCTAAAAGTCCAGGTGAGCAAAAGATGGATGCCATAGAAGTGCACCATGGGTAATTGTGACATACAATTCGGTTAGGATGACAAAGTGTACTATGGCTGTGTCAACAACCTATTGTTTACTAAATACTTCAATCATTGGGACGGTGGAAAGTCGAGCAAGCCGGGTCATCTCTTTGTATGTACTAATGCTAAACGAATAGGATGCTGTTTATAGTTAGATAACCAGGGGCCAAGTGACAGAAGCGAGCGTACATACGCCGGTCGTAGTTGACGAAGGTCCGCGCAACTAAGCTCGTCGTCAGGCGTAATTGTACTCGAATTGCCAGCCTGGCTATCTCGGGCGTGAATTCCATGAGCGCAGTAAAGGCAAGTGATCTGTCGCGCGAACGACCAAAAAGCTACGCAGCTTGAACAGCAGTCGTAGTGCATTAATCTACATTGCCAGCTGAACCTCGCTCACATTTTCTATGTCGAGATATATTTTCCGTATACTATGACCTGTGAAATGTGCTGTCAATGTCCGTGAAATCGAGTCTAGATCAGCATTATTCCATGTGTAGCTACGTCTGTTTGACGCCCATGTTTGGAACTCCGCGTAAAACTAGGCCTCGCCACGGGCTTAGTTGCACGGACGTTGGTCACTCGGTCAGAGAAACGGTCGTTGGCCTAGTCTCGTTTTCCCTGGAATTCACCTCATAGCTCGCGTGTTATAGCCAAGATATAGGCCTACAACAAGCATGTCGCGAAAGAGAAATTTTCAAGAAATATTAAAACTGTTATCGTCCTATAAGGAGAATTGCGAGCTGCTAAATTCCAAATTCAGTAGTTCGGTGACCGCAAGGCGAAAGAAGGAGAAATGGGAGAAAATATGCTTGTCTATAAATGCCATTGGGTCGCAGCAGCGGACGGTGGATGAGTTAAAGCATAAATATAAAGATCTGCTAACCCGTGCCAAGAAAGATTACTCGAATCGTAAATGTCCTAAGACCGGAGGTGGGCCCAAACCACCAGAAGGCGCCTACACGGATCTTGTCCTGGATATAATCGGTGAGTGCTCTCCAACCCTAGATGGCATCGTTTCCGGAGGGGGGGTCTGGAGTAGTCGATGTTGGCACAGACGTAGATCTCTCAGCAGAGCCATCAACATCCGCATCCACGGTTGCTGCCACTAGTGTTGATGGGGATGAGGAAAAATTCATTGAGGGGACGAACCCGTCCCCTGACCATCCCAACATACAATGTAAGTTACACGTGAAATGTGTCTGTATTTCAATCACGAGTACACCGTCGACTTTCTACCACCTCCATCACAATTTGTTGTCCTTCAAATCCTTGATCATATAATAACGACTACAGTCTTGCAGATTTGCAGTTTGTAAACATACGGATAACTTATATGAGTCAATATCAAAATTTGTAGGAATTTGTGTCCAAGACACATCACCGCCAAAATATGTAATTCAGTTTTAAGTTATTCCATGCCTGTACAATATTAAAGTATGATATATATAAATATACGAATAAAATTGTTGATCCGATATTTTCTTGCATTTCAGAAATGCCAAATGCTCTAAAATATGGTGAAATAGTCATGTCCCCCGGTCACCCGTAGATCGAGTTTACTGCAATATTTTAATAAAATGTGCTTATACAATATACTTTTACTTCTTATGTCAAGATTTGCATGCGCTGTTTTAAGAAAATACATTAACAGGCTGGAAATGGTGAAAGAACAGGCAAAAATTATGTTTGTTTATGTGTCCCCGGATTCTAGGTCCATCCTGTTACATTTATAAATATTTGTAAAATAATAACTGATCCCTACACTAGAATCTATGCGCTTCCTTTTATTTTTAACAACAACTTCCTGTGTGAAAAGAAAACAACTGCTCAACAATATCAGCCCATCAAAGAAATCTGTAGACACAAGCCAGTAAGTATACATGATATAGTATATTTTAGAAGGTCCGTACTGTTATGCATGCATTTATGCAGAAATATTCAATGCAACTGGGTGCTATTCCCTCAGCTAAATGTACAGATGATGCAATGCTAAAAGCACATGTTCATCACGCCTCTAAGGGAGCAGGCATTATTTCATGTGGTTTTAATAATTAATTTGTCCATTCTGTTACAGTCCATCCTGTTATGTGCTATTTCGTAACAGTATGGACTCGTTTGTAACAGGATAGACATTTCCTGATATAAATTGCAATATTTAATTTAATTGATAGATCTTTGAGCCATAGACGTGTCATACATACATCTGAAGCTTATGATTCATATGTATACATAAATACTGATTTAGCAGTCGAAGCTCCTGGATATAAATATGTGTGTAACAGGAGTGACATTTTCTGATATGGGAACACTATGAGATAGTAAATGAAATAACGCCTGAGCTGATATATATAGTAGCCCTAACTGACTATATGGGTCACAAAGGCACATATGTGATTATATAATATTAATTCTCTATTATAATTGCACTGTTACCTGCGCTCTAAGAGAATCACAGATTCTGTAACAGGAAGGACATATGCAATGCAGATACTAATTCCTCTCGAAAAACCACTGCGGTGGGATTGCTTATAAAGTTCGTGATCACCATTAGTTTCATTGCATCGGCTCGAGGGTCGTGGGTGGGGGTGGGGCTCGAGTTTCTTTTGTAAATAACCCTTTATGGCCACAAAATGGCAATTCTTTAAGGCATGTGATCTTACTAATACCTGCTTTAAGGAACAATCATCTTGTGGAATAGAATAGAATAAAATTTTATTGCGTAAAATCCAAACATATGATAGCAAGATACGACTAATACAATAAAATATTTCAAAATAAAACGAAGGAAATTATATAAATGAATAACGTAGTATAAATAAACGTAAAAGTAAAATATAAGCTATACATGTATGCAGCATATGGCAATATTACAGTCAAACCTGGCTACAGTGGGCACTTTTTCTGAAGCATGACAATAGGTCAACAAAGACAGTCTGTCAGTTAATGCAATAACATTAACTATGGAAATATCATTTGTGGCCTCAAGATACAAGATCACCAAGACGTGTGGTCTTGCGACCACTCGTCTTAATGTACTATCATCTTGAGTCCACAAAATTGGTATCTCGTAACTCAACTGTAATAGCTCCATACAAGCATAGCATGTGGTGACAAGAGCGTACATCAATTATAAACAGGTTTGGTAGTAAATTGCCATAAAGATTTTTGTAAATGTAATTTATTTGTTTTTTTATAGGAAAATGGCGATGTCAAATGCTGAGAGGCAGCGCAAGTACAGGCAGAACCGTGACTGTGATCCTGCGCGTCGACAAGCATACCTAGAGAAGGAGAGGAAGAAACACAAGGCAGATAAGGCATTAGGAAAAAATAAATTGGTTGCGAATATGACAGAAAGAGAGAAACGGTCCACAAGAAAACGGTGGAGGAAGCAGAAACGTACCATTAGGGCAAGGCAAAAACAATTGAAGGATCTTCATACTCCACCAAATTCGCCAGACTTGAGAAATGAAATGCAGGAACGACCTGGACCATCAAGACAAATGAGACAGAGCCGGAGCA
Source organism: Chaetoderma sp. LZ-2023a (assembly GCA_034401795.1). Taxonomy (NCBI): domain Eukaryota; kingdom Metazoa; phylum Mollusca; class Caudofoveata; order Chaetodermatida; family Chaetodermatidae; genus Chaetoderma; species Chaetoderma sp. LZ-2023a. The sequence continues at coordinate 37,530,802 of CM067362.1, read as the reverse complement.
GACAAAGCAGAGAACACGCCAAATGCTATCGTGATAATAAACTATTAACGAAACAGTTAATTTTCCTTAAAAAGAAGAATGTCATGTTCAAAAAACAACTCTATAGAGAAAAGCAGAAGCAGAGAACCTCAACAATAAATGACACGCCAAGAACAAAAACTAGAAAACTTTTAAGACAGCTACCGAGAAAGGAAATCAATAGAATGCTTATCTTCCAAAATGTACTAATTGAACAACTTAGGGAAGCGTACAAAGGACAACTAAAGAAGCTTGAAAAGAGTCGTTTGTCAAAACTACTTTCAGGTTCCATTTTGCGGAAATATAGAATGAAGTGTGTAGCATTTAAACGTTTGGGCATTAAAACTAGGAATGTATCGAATGAGAAGAACTGTCTGTCGCGACGACTATGCCAAAGTGTTAAGGACTTTTATTTGAGGGATGATGTATCGAGGATTACAAATGGAGTGAAAAATACAGTGACATCCAAAAAAGTTAAAAAGCAACGTCGTATTTTGAATGACAGTCTTAAAAATCTGCATTTGAAGTTTTTGACTGAAAGTAGTTCTAAGATTAGCTATACAACATTCTGTCGACTTAGACCGTTTTGGGTATTATTTCCAACTGAGAGTGATCGGAATACATGTATGTGTAAGACGTGCGAAAACACTCAATATATAGCTACAGCGTTGAAGCATGCAGACATTATATCCACAGATATAGCATCCAAAGATTGTATGTATGACATCTGTAAAACATGCAAATGCAAAATGATAATGACAAAAAACAATAACACACAGTTACAAATAGAATTCTATCAGTGGAAAACTAAGAAGGAGAAAAGAATGATTGGTAATGAAAGTAAGAACCTAGTTGAAAAAGAAGTGACTTTTACCATAAAGGAATTAGAAAAGGAATCCGCGTCAGATTTACTAAACAAATTACAACAGCAAATTTTAAATTACAAACGACATCTGTTTACAATGCAGTCACAATTCACATATTTCATGGAGAAGAAGAAAAACCTTCAGGAGGACGAGTGTTTGATCCACGTCGATTTTTCAGAGAACTATGTGTGCAAAATGGGGTCAGAGGTTCAAGGGATGCATTTTGGAGCATCTAAGAAACAATTGTCATTGCATACCGGCATATATTTTATAGGGTCATCTATAAAGCAAACGTTTTGTACTGTATCAGACAACATTTACCATGGTCCTGGGGCAATTTGGGCCCATTTAAAACCCATATTACGTGAAATTAGAGTTGTTAGCCCCACTGTTCGTACTATCGAGTTCTTTAGCGATGGTCCCACTAGCCAGTACAGACAAAAAACGAATTTCTTTCTGTTTTCTACTGAGATTTATAATCTAGGATTTGAGCGTGCTGCTTGGAATTTTTTTGAAGCAGGTCACGGAAAGGGTGTGCCAGATGGAGTAGGTGGAGCCATGAAGAGAAATGCGGATAGGAACGTAAAATATGGCCATGATATTGTATCTGCAAAATCGTTTATTGAAAACATGAACAACAGTGAGACAAAAACTAAAGAAATATCAATACATGAAATAGTTAATGCCAAACACAAAGTTGACAAGCTAAAATTACAAGTCGTCCCAGGTACTATGAAGATTCATCAAGTACTTACTTATTCCCCTGGACAAATTCTATACAGGGATATAAGTTGTACATGTACTGAATCTAACGAATGTAAAGGGCATGTGTTAAAATGCCGTAAATTTACATTTGACAGTCATGCAGAATCAGATATAGATCATGAGTCTGCTGTAGAACATAGCAGTATAACTGTGAGTGATGTCGCTGTAAATGATGGTGTGATTGTTGACAATGTTGAAGAGCGTGATGGCTTGCCTGTGAATAATCTGCTGACGCATGATCGTTTCACGTCTAGTGTTATTTCAGACCTAAATGATATGACTGTTGATAATAGCGTTGATCAGGACCGCATGACTGTTGATGATAATTTGCATCATGACTGTGTACCTGGCATAAATGATATGGTTGGTAATCACAGTGTGAATTGCAATAACACTGTTCAATCAGATGTTGTTACTATTAATGATAATAATCAAGTATTAGAGAAAAGTTGGAAGAATATTCCCAAACTGTCCAAATGTATTGGGAAACATGTTATTGTAAAGTATGTCTACGAAAATGTCCAAGACAGGCTTTATCCAGGGTTTGTGGAAGATAGTGATGGAGACGACCTCTATGTCGAATGTATGCATAGGATAGGAAAAGGCAGCAAAAACCGCTTTTATTGGCCCAAAAAGAACAAAGATAAATGCTGGTTTCAGCGAGATAATGTTTTAGCCATCATTCCTCCACCGAACCGAGTAAAGGGTCCAGGGTCGCAATATGAGGTCACACATAACATATGGGAATCTATCATTAATGATCATGATGAAACAATGATAAATGTTGACCATAATAATATGGCAGTTATTGACTCTGTAGGTCGTGGTTTCGAGCTGCATGTTGCTGTTATTGATACTAATGATAGTAATTTGGCTGAGCAAATGGTTGTTAATAATAATGATGATATGGATGTTAGCAGTGCTGATAGAATGACTGTTTATGACATTGACACTGCTGGTATGGATGTTAGCAGTGCTGATAGAATGGCTGTTGATGACACTGATGGCGTGGATGTTAGCAGTGCTGATAGAATGACTGTTGATGACACTGATGGTGTGGATGTTAGCAGTGCTGACAGAATGGCTGTTGATGACACTGATGGTGTGGATGTTAGCAGTGCTGATAGAATGACTGTTGATAACACTGACACTGCTGGTATGGATGTTAGCAGTGCTGACAGAATGGCTGTTGCTGATAGTGATAGTTTGCCAGTTCATGGTAATAATGATATGGCTGGTATGAACATTGTGGTTTACGAGAATGTGGTTGTTAATAACACTATTGCTGCGAGTGTCAATGGTACAAATGACAATGTAGTTAATTTTACTGCTGGTGTGGATGGTAGCAGTGTTCATCGAACGACTGTTAATAATAATGATAGTTTGATAGTTAGCGATACGGATGATGTGACTGTTATTGATATGGTGGCGTATGAGAATGTGGTTATTAATGAGAATGAGAATGTGGTTGTTAATGCTACATGTACTGAGAATGTGGCTGTTACTGATACTAATTATGTGACCATTAATGGCAGTGATGAGGTGGAAGTAAATGATACTAATCATGTGGCTAAGATAAGTATTGATAACTACAATGGTGTGGCTAACACTAACTCTGTGAATCAAGATAGTGCGATTTTTCATGATACAATGGAGCATAATGGCATGCAATGTACATATATTCCTGAACAGTCCAAATGTTTAAAGAAGTATGTGATCGTAAAATATGACAACGTGCTCTATCCAGGCTTTGTAGAATCTATTGATGAGCAGGAGCTGTATGTAGAATGCATGCACAGAGTGGGAAGAGGAAAGAAAAATAGATTTTATTGGCCAAAAACTCATAAAGACAAATGTTGGTATGAAAGATCGCATGTTGTAGCAATAATTCCACAGCCCAAAATGATAGATGGTGTAGATTCCCAATTTGAGATCGACGTTGATATCTGGAATTCTGTTGCAAAGTAATTTAAGCATACATCACCAGAGCGCTAGTCGAATTTACTATGTAGCTAGTCGAATTTGCTATGTATTAATTCATTTCCTATTTCTGTAAAAATTATATTCAAGCAAACAGTTTATATTTTGATCACACTCCATTGTAATTATGCAATTTTCTGAATAGTATGTATAGCTTTTTATTATCTAATTTCCATGAAATTACTCATTAGCTTTTTGAAAATTAAATATTGACTACTGTTACATACTATTCAAGAAATTGATCCAATGTTCCAATGATGTATGGCTTAAATACTAAGAGCAAACTTAATGACGTTCATTAAATTACCCACCAGCTAGAACATTAAGACACCGATCTCCTGGCGGATTATGCTAATGTAATGCCAATGTGAAAAGGGTTTATTATAATGTTATTTCATTCTTTTATGTACTATTGTTTAAGCTGATATTTTCTGAATTGTGTTTGAACTGTTTCGTGGTGTCCCTCCTGTTACCACATTTTGAGGTTTTCACTAATATTAAGATTTTATTGTTTATTACTTGTGTATGTTAAGATAGGTTTGTGCGATTACACGATTAAATAAAAAATCGCGAGTATTTTTAAATCACGAATTCATACGATTAAAAATTAATAATCGAATAATCGTGAATAAAATAAACTGCATAAAATATCTCAAAACACACCTAATAATTTCTCTTTAATATGACCAGTCAAGAAATTGTTCAAGAAACTCGTAATTTTCTCGCATTAATTGTCCATTTACAAGCAAAAGGGAGAGTATTTTTGAAAATAGGTCGCTGGAATGGCTTGCTCGATCATCGAGCCAGGCATTCCCGCGATCAATTTTCAAAAATAGTCTTCTCTCATTGTTACTATAGGGTATCAAGGTAATTTAAAGGGCTGATTAATCGAGTAATCGCGATTATTATTTAAGGATCGATCGCGATCACTCGAACCAATAATCGTGCAAGCCTATACTAAGATAGATTAGACAAATCATTGCATCAAAATAACTGTCGAGTAGCATTTACTGATAATATGTTTGTGTTCCATCCTGTTACGGGATCGGTCCATCCTGTAACCGTGATGTCCCTCCTGTTGCAGACATTGTTTTGTGAATGCAAGGGGATAAAATATATTTAAAAAGAATTTAATTCCTAACTATCTATGTATTGGAATTAATTTTTCTGAGCCACGACAATTTAGTGGATGATCAATACAATACACATGAAAAATTTGAAAGAAACTATGCTAAAAAGGACTATTTTATCAAAAGTATGTCTTCTTTAGTCAATATTTCTATTCTTTTTCTGCTGTAATGTGATTTTACTCTGTTAAATCAGAGATTTGTCATAATCCAAGCCTCCAATTTACGAAATTGTATGTACTTGTAACAGTAATTCAGTTCTAAACTCAGAATAATACATTTGTAACAGGATGGACAATCCAAACTAGTATTGCATCGTTTAGCTCTGGAAAATGCTGAATACGTCTGGCAATAAGGTTGCACTTGGTGATTTTTATTATCTAGTAACATTACTTTAATTGAAAACTTAATAAAATTTGAGTTTAGAAATACTATATTTTTCGATTTTGTTTGCATTAAATTTTTGCAACTTTTGATATTGACTCATATATAACACATTTTATCACATTTCAGAAATGATTCTTAGTACAAATCTAGACAATGAGAACGAATAAATGGGAAAACAACCGGTTGGAATAACCCTTTAGTCTATGGTGATTAGGTAAAATGGTGCTTATTTTTATCCGTCACAGTCGGATGCTTTCACCACTCATAGGCTTACAGATGTAATAGTAGCAGCAGTATCAAATATATAATCCTAAAGCAGAAATAGATTGTACTCTTTGCGTTCCACGCACACATGTACACACAAACCTGCATTTAGGCTATATCATACATTTTTGTGTTATATTTCTATTCCTCAGGCCCAGGCCCTACTCCAGTAAGTCGGTCACAGTCAGCCCCGTTAGCATCATCAAAAAAGAAAAACAGTAACAGAGCCAACTCGTGAAGAGTTACATCGCGAGCTTCTTCACATTGAAATTAAAAAAGCTCGTCTAGAAACCGAGAAGATTGAATTAGAAAAAACGAAATTATCCAAGATCACGAAATTTGACATCGAGATTCAGCTTCTCCAACAGCAACACCAATTTCAACAACAGCTTCAGCAACTGCAGCAGCAGCAACAACAACAACACAACACGTGTTGCAGCAGCAGTCACAACAACAGCAGCAGCAACTTGGGAGTGATGATGCAGATCAACTGACTTATACACAACAGTATTAGCACTTTTAGGATGAAGTTTGTAATGTAAACGTTTACTGTCGAAACGACTGACTCGAGAACTGTGTACGGTCATGACAAATTTTAACCACTCATCTGTCAACTTAACTTTAACCATACCCATTTCCATTGACAGGCAATCGACGACTAGTTTTGAAAATGTATTTGTGGAATTTAAAATAAAAATGGCAAGAATGAAAACATTTTTATCAATATTAGAAAATTTGAGTTAGCCGGCCAGTCACTCCAGTGCTAAATTTTCAAATATGGATAAAAAATGTTTAATTTGTTGACATTGTTGTTTTAAATTAGCACGAAATACTAGGCCTATATCAAATTAAATGACTATCATTAAAGGGTAAATTGGTGCAAATAGCCCTTCAATGCGATGTTGTCACGCGAAGGGTTAAAGTAATCTCGGTGTCCGCCATATAGGACAATAGAATAACATATAAATTGTTTTATTTTCTCGAATAAAATTGCTCAACTGAATAAATTATTTATAGAAATGTAATGATAATACAATAAAGAATATTGAATTTGCGTGATGTTTTTATGAAAATGCTCCTTACGTAAAAGCAAATGGCATATCATCATATAATGCACGTATATTGATGACTTGCAACCCACCTCAACCACACACCCTTCACGTCTATATCACCTCTTGACCAATTACCTCAATCCCAGTGAGTGGTCGGGCGGACTCAAAGCTAAAGGACGTCTATCAATTGACTAATCTACTGACCAAATTTGGTTGAATTCCCCGAAATAGTTAAAGACAAATTTAAGGTTTTTTAGCGTGGTTCGAACCCACAGACGACGAGTGCGCCTAGCACGAACGTCGATAGACGTATCACTCGAGCAACTTGAGTTGGTCGTGTGATAAGTCTAACGACTTTCGTGATAGGCGCCCTCGCTGTCTGTGGGTTCGAACCACGCTAAAACGAAATAGTTTAGATGGGATACTGTGCAGGACAGACGGGTGAAGGTGATTAAAATATCCCAGACGTGTTTCACAACGTGGTGATAATTATTACATAATGTGTCTTAGCTAAATACAGTTTCAATTAGTTGTCGTCGTGCCACGCGTCCTGGAACATCAATTTGCTGATTAACGTCATTCACAGTTCCATCTTGATCAACTATGTTTTCCTCTGGCTGTATCCCAACCGCATTAATGCACATGTTGTACAATACAATCGTAGCTTGGATTACGTCACACGCCCGTTCTGGCTTCATCCTTATTTTATTAAGACATGCAAATCTCCGCTTAAGCACTCCATTGCATCTCTCGATTGCATTTCTGGTTGACATATGGGCTTTGTTGTAGCTATTCTCTGCCTCGAGAACAGGATTTATAACTGGTACCATCAGCCACTGCATTAATCCATAGCCACTGTCTCCCAGTACATAGCCAATATGGGGAAGCTGCTGTAAATGTCTGTATATCTCACTCTCATTCAGTATTCGTGAGTCATGTGTTGATCCAGGCCAACGGACGACACAATTAACTATTTTGAGTTCATGATCACACATGAGTTGAACATTGATAGAATGTGTACCTTTTCTGTTGACATACTGCCATTCATTTGCCGTTGGAGCTTGGATTGGAATGTGAGTGCCATCAACACATGCGATGACATTTGTGAATCCTGCCATTGCGTGAAATCCTTGTTTGATAAGGTCCAACTTTTGCTGTTCCGTCGGAAACCGAACATACTGCCGCAACCGTCTCTTAAGGGCTAACACAACTCTACGGATAATCTTACAAGCAGTTGTTCGGTTAATTTGCGCCATATCACCAACTGCATTCTGAAAACAT